>BQNB010074303.1:0-31839 GCA_026074375.1 Tanacetum coccineum | reverse complement strand
ACCGATTCCTAGAAGTCTTAGGAAATATACAAATTGTTTCCAGCTTAATAAGACATAACAAGTTTATGTCTTAATTGATTTTAGTCCTAGTGGTTTGTATCGTGAAGTATAAACATATTCTACGTGTATTAACGTGTGTGCCCCCAATAGGCTTACATATTCGTAATGTATTCGTGCTAGTTCGACTACCATAATCCAACAACGCTAAGCTAACAATGGCTATCCCAAGAATCACATTCCTCTTTTTAGTTACAATCTTGAATTTCTCCTTTCATCATGGCGAGACCATCTCTTTTGCACTAGCGTCGAAACCTAACGTTTTGGTATCCTCATCAAATGAAGGGCTGCTTCAGGATCAAGGCGTTAGCGGAATATATTGGCTTTCATTTGCTGGATATCCTGCTTCTACCATTAACACATCGTACTTTTCTCACATTTACTATGCGTTTGTTCGTGCATCTCCTACAACTTATGTACTCAACATTACAAATTCTGATGTAGAGAAGCTTCTTAAGTTTGCTAATTCATCGAGTAGATGGAATCCTCCAGCTGAAACGTTGTTAGCCATTGGGGGTTTTGGAGGTGGTGCTTTGTCGGGTATTTTCTCTCAAATGGCTAGTCAAGAGAATTCTCGTGCTACTTTTATTAATTCGACTATCAAAATAGCTCGAGATTACAACTTTAATGGTATCGACCTTGACTGGGAATTTCCCACGAATTCGTCTGATATGTGGTACCTAGGTTTGCTGTTTAAGGAGTGGCGTCAGGCGCTTGAATTTGAGGCTAATGTGACCAGAAAACCCCGCCTTATATTGACTTCAACCGTCTACTATGCGCCCATCATTTCCTTCAATGGTGGACCTAGATCATACCCAATCAATGAGATATATCGTAATGTTGACTGGATTAGTCCGATGTGTTTCGGTTATCATGGCTCATGGGAGAACTTCATTGGGTCGCATTCTGCATTATATGAACCAAACCATGATCTTAAAACAGATTATGGTATTAGATCTTGGAGGAACGTAGGAATGTCTGCTAAAAAGATTGTCATGGGTCTACCACTCTATGGAGTAACATGGAGACTCCAGGATCCGAATGTGAACACAATTAGATCCCCTACTATTGGCACGGGCCCTGGAAGTGGCATATTAGGTTACTCTCAAGTAGTAGACTTTAATAGGAAGAACAATGCAACAGTTGTGTTCGACAACACAAGAATTTCCTATTATTCATACGCAGGAGATTCGTGGATCTCGTATGATGATGTTAGATCGATTGAATCCAAGGTTCAGTATGCACGGGATGTGTCATTAGGCGGGTATTTATTTTGGGCACTAGGTCAAGATTTGGATTGGACTCTTTCAAGTAAGGCTTCACAAGCATGGTTAACTTAATATTTGTCTTTTTTTAACGGTTTGCTAGCTGTTAGTGGTTCAGGCAGTAGTGACATCCAATTGGGCATTATGATGTACCCTGAACCCGCTTGTATTTCCTCCTATTCTGACTGAAAGGGTAAAAGTCCCATGTGGGACTTGAACTCGAGACCTCCCCTAGCCAAACATCTTCTCCTCGAGCTCCTAAGGAATCTTGGTGGCCAATTAAGCTAGCCCAGTTGGTTAACTTAATATTTGTCTACTATGTTCAACTATATATATTGTTGGGGTTTTGTAACTATTGACCATTTAATCCACGAGTACGCAGCGGAATATATATAAACACGTATAGAATATATAATTAACAAAGAGATAGATGATGTGTACCTTTTAGCAATTAACGATACCACCGTCTTCAATATAAGCGTGTGTATAATAATTAATACCACGCGAAAACTAAATAAGTTACCAAGTGGATAACCTCTATGATATGCACACACACTACACGTCACCGAGATACGCTAGGATGCTAGTCCTTCCTTCACGAATAAAACAACCGAACACGATGTTCTTGTTTTGGGATCTCTGCGTCACACGATCGAAACCCTCAAAGGAATATTCAACCGATCGTCTAACCAGGAGGTAACCCTTTATCATGAAAATATATATAACATGCAACACGTATGCAACTTTTGCATGAATAATCCATGTGGATGATAATCTGCCTTTAAATACAAAAGTACATGCGAATGGAATATTTGCCATAATAAGGGTCGTAGGGATTATAGGGTTGTGTGTCTTTTTGGTGTATCAAGTTAGACTAGAACACCTCCTCTTGTTTGCTAGAAACCACACTCAGACCCCTCCTTCTTTTCTTATTCGACCGGTCACAACCAATACCCCACATGTTTGATTTTTGTACTAACAAGTCCTTCACTTGTTAATATGTTTTAATTAGTTCTAACGTCTAACGTTGTAATTACAGACCGTTTAATATTTCGTGAAGTATATTAATATAATTAATATACAATATATTTATTACATTAATAAACGTATCCTCTGAGTAAATGCGCCCCATAGGCTCACGTAATTTCCCAGACATATATTATTTGATATATGTACATATCCCAACAGCTCCCACTTGGACATGTCTCAAATAATATAATAACATTGGTAAACGTGTAGCAACACGCCAATGCTCTCAGTAATACCTGAGCGTGCTTTCATAAAGTCGCGGTTAAATGATTTAAACATTTACAATCCCTTTGTTTCTGATACCATGTTAAAAATGGATATGGATCAAAGTCATTCCATTATTTAACGATTCTGTTTCTCGTATATATGATTAACCAATATTACCAAAACTCATCGAGACTCATATACATGAACTTTTGGGCGCGGCCACGTATACATCTGATTAACCCTACGAGGGGCCCAGTGGCATCATACTTCAACTATTGAAGGAACAAATTCTATATTGACTACATATGCCATGTCACATGCTTCATAATCACTTCTGAAATAGTCCTTATTAGTTACCTTATTCAGGATAACCGGAACTAAATCAAGAAGAAAAATCCACACATGCAAGACCTACTTACATCTCAAGTATAAGGATTTAGTAAATGAAATCACTTACAAGATTCAATTAATGACGCCGATCCATAAAGTGATAGTCTTGTTAGTTGGGGAAATCCAATATTCATCTTATGAATATCATGTGAGTTTGGCGGACACATCCTTTAATATCTAAGATATCACTAATCACTCAGATTTGTCTTAGTTCAACAATATTCCCATATTGTTGATCGACAACGGACTCATTTAGAATAATAAAATTATTCACGGATTAAACTTGCAAATATAGGACACAATTTATATTAAATATAACTTCATACCTCGTATCTTTATCATTAATAAAATTGTCTTAACATCCCTTATCCAAATACTAAACACAGATCTACATGAAACTACTAGCTAAACGAAGTTCCATGCTCCTAGCATGTTGAGTAAGCTTTCCTTTCGGTAAAGCCTTCGTAAAAGGATCTGCTAGATTGTCATATGTGTAAACTTTAAGAAGGTATCTTCTATGGTAGTGTTTGGCATCCCTCTGAACCCCCGGTTCGTTGGCAATAAGAAGTGCGGCTGAATTGTCGCAAAACATCTTAATAGGTTCATTTATTGTTGGTACTATACCAAGCCTTGAAATAAACTTCCTAATTAAAACAGCTTCCATCTCTGCTTCTGAAGCAGCTATGTATTCAGCTTCTGTAGCAGACATTACAGTAGTACTTTACTTGGAGCTTTTCTAGTCTAGTGCGCCTTCCATTCAAAATGAAGACGTATCCTGTCTGAGATTTTATTTCATCTCTTTCGGTCTCAAATCCAGCATTGCAATAGCAATCAACTCGAAGTTTAGCTTCAGGATTTCTACCATAAATCAGGAACATATCTTTAGTATTTCTTAAATACTTAAGAATGGTTTTTACAGCAATCTAGTGTAGTTCTCCTAGATTCTGTAGAAAACGGCTTGTTATATTTTGCGCAAACGCAACATCAGGTCTAGAGCATCTAACCGTATACATAATGGAACCTACTGCTGAAGCATAAGGTATAATTTGCATACGCTTCGCCTCTCCGGGTGTTGAAGCACCTTGTGTTTTATTCAAGTCAAGTCTTTCTTGCATGGGGATATAACCACACTTGGAAGTATCAATCTTAAACCTCCTTAAGATTTTATCCATGTAAGCACTTTGACTAAGTCCAATTAATCGCTTTGACCTATCTCGGTAGATCTTGATTCCAAGAATAAATGCCGCTTCTCTAAAATCGTTCATGGCGAAACATTTTCCAAGATATGTCTTTACACTTTGTAAACTTGGAATGTGATTTTCCATGATAATTATGTCATCAACATATAAGATGAGGAATGTAACATTACTTCCACTAGCCTTTTGATATACACATGGCTCATCAAGATTTTGAGCAAATTCAAACCTTTTGATTTCCTCATTATGTCTTTTATTCCAGCTTCTTGATGCTTGCTTAAGACTATAAATGGATCTTTAAAGCTTGCATACTTTTCTAGGATGTTTAGGATCAACAAAAACCTTCAGGTTACACCATATAAATATCTTCATCAAGATAACCATTTAAGAAGGCAATTTTGATATCCATTTGCCATATCTCATAGTCATAGAACGCCGCTACCGCTATAAGAATCCTAATAGCTCTAATGTCAGCAACAGGTGAGAACGTTTCTTCATAAACAGCCGTGAAGGTTTGAGTAAAACCTTTGCTACAAGAAGAGCTTTATAGGTGTGTACATTGCCATCCATGTTAGTGTTTTTCTTAAAAACATTTACTTCCAGTAGTCTTACCATTATGAGATAGATCAACCAAGCACCAGACTTGATTATCTTTCATTGATTGCATTTCCGCATTCATATCATCGAGCCACTTATTATATTCCGGATCTAACATTGCAGCTTTATAGTTAGTGGGTTCATTAAGATCCCTTAAACTATTCTCCTTTAATTCTACATTTAGACATAAGCGTTCAGGAGCTTGATGTGTCCTTTCAGACCTACGAACATGAATCACTTCCTCTTGAGGTGGTTCGAAACCTTCAACCTCCATAGGAATTTCGCTAGTGTTTTTAGAAGGTAATGTATCTTCATCTTGAATTTCTTCAAGTTCTATGCCTCCCCCCCCCCACTGACTTTTTGAGATATAAGATTTTTCTCCAAGAACTCAGCATACCTCGCAACAACTATTTTGTTTTCAGGTGGGAAGTAGAAATAGTAACCCATTGTTTCCTTTAGGTATCCTTCTCAACATACCTTAATTCAGATTCTTTGATGGGTTATGGTTTGTCCATGCCGTATCTCTCATAACAAGAGCCTAAAACCCTTAGACCTTTAAGTAAGACAAGTTAGAAACTTTTCCATACCATAAATCATATGGCGTCTTATCAACCTTCTTGGTTGGAACCATATTGAGAATGCGTGCAGCAGACTCTAGAGCATAATCCCAAAAGGATAACGGCAAAGTTTTAAGATTCATCATTGATCGAACTATGTCTAACAAAGTATGATTCCTCCTTTCAGACTGGCGTATCTGAAGGTGTAAGCTGCTGGACAATTCCACAAACTTTTATATAATATTTAAACTCTTGACTAATATATTCGTCTCCTCGATCTGATCGAAGTGTATTTATAGTCCTACCGAGTTGATTTTCTACCTCATTCTTAAACACCTTGAACATTTCAAAAACTTCATGTTTATGTTTAAGTAAATAAGTATAGCCATAACAACTATAATCATCCGTAAAGGTAATGAAGTAGCTAGCATTAGAATTATCATTTGGCAAAAGATTAAGCATATCAATTTCATTACATCACTCGGAGTAGCATTAAATAAAGAACATTATTCTTAAAAACTGAAACTCCATAATCCGTAAAACATTGGATAAAACCATTGTCAACCAAACACGAAACTGAAACAACACCTCTAGTAATAGTAGGTGCATAATGGCAATTGTCTAAACAACTCACTAGGCCATTAGGTAAAACTAAGTTATCACTTCCAATAGCTTCTACTTGTTTTAGATTTCTTACTCCTCTAAGACCATGTTTTGTGTTACAAATATGAGTACCACAACCAGTGTCATACACCCAAGATTTAGTAGAAAAAGAAAATAGTTCTATTACAAAGATATCTGAAGAACTGGCAGTGCCAACTTGCTTCTTCTTATTAATCAACTCAGCAAGGTAAGCAAGACAATTCCTCTTACAATGACCTACCTCTTTGCAGTGGTGGTAGGTGTCATTCTTTGTCGGGTGCTCTTTAGCAGAAGGTTTAGGGTTTTTAGGCTTAGGGATATAACTTTTATCCTTTCCCTTGCCTTTCTCTTTACCCTTCCCTTTAGCATTAAGCGATTTCTTATTGGCTTTCTGGATTCTACCACCTTGAATCGCCATTACTTGTGGTGTAGCAGCCTTTTTAAAGTAAACCCTCTCATACTCAATAAGCAGAGCATGTAGTTCACCAATCGTCTTCCCCATGTTATGCTTATTGTAGTTTCTTACAAAACCAGCAAAGTCACTAGTGAGGCCATTCATAATTAAACCAAAAATAAGATCTCATGGGAGCACATAACCAAGACGTTCCAGTTGCGCCACATAATTCTTCATCTGAATGACATATGGGCCAACTGGTTTTCTCTCCTCCTGTTTGCAAGCATTGAGAGTTTGGATCAGGTCAAACCGCTCCACTCCAGCTTGTTTCTCAAACATGGATTTAAGCTCCTGAATCATACATAAGGTGAGGAATTTTCGAGCTGTCCATGTAGTTCGGGAGTCATACTTCCGAGCATAAGACAAGAAACCTCATTATGAGCATCATAAACCGCATTCAACTACGCAAGTACTTGGAATCGGCAGGTGGAGCAGAGGAAATAGGCTGTTCAATGACAAACAGTTTCTTTTCAACTCTCAAGACCAGCTTAGGTTGACGAAACCAGTCATTAAAATTATTTCCAGAAAGTTTTTCTCTTTCAAACATCGACATGAAAGCCGAATGGTTTATGTTTTGAACAGGATGTGCCATATACAAAATATAGTAAAGTTCAAGAATTAGTATTTTTGATAATACTCCTTGAAGAAAATTAACTACCCATGTTTAAATAAATAAACAATTAATTTTCTAAGGCCTAGGATCCAACTTGACATACCACCATCACATCAGTTGATCTGCTAGCAATGGTGTATGTAAAAGGTAATTAACGATCAATAATTGCCACCGGTGCAATTCCTAGAACATTATAGGACTTACTTTATTACATTAATATACTAGTAAGCATGTTTTATCTCATCTATGCCTCGAGCATAAGGTCTCACCCGTTTACCTCGATTAAGTCGTCCAATCAAGAACTGTGATTATGTGACACCAACGTCTCACGAAGAGTGGATAATCACCTTGGGTTTGCAATCTAACTACCTCTCACGCAATGTAAAAGGTAAATGAAAGTGTTCTTACAAATTGGATGACAACAACTTATTTAAAAAAAGGTATTTACATTTGACGTGTTAAATATGTACGAAGAAGCATGCATACATCTTCGTATCATGAATTTTAATAAAAATTTTACTCAATTAAGTTATTTATTATGGTATCACTCATTTTCTATACATCTCATGTATAAATAGTTTTACCTTTAAAAATTGACGATTCAACATGTTTTCAAATCTAAAGAACTCATATTTTATCACAGGAAAAGATTAAAGAATGATTAAAACCATTCAAACCCTAGAACATTCGCGCTTCCTAAGTAATTTCAAGATATCAGGGATTTATAAAGTATAAAACCTCAAACCCTTGATGATATGCCTTGCAACTAAAATAGTACTAATGCAAATTTCGTCATTGATAAAATTCAATCTTTAATTTGAAACACATTATAAACATATTATATTGCAAGTCTCGTCTTGAGAAGTTAAGGTATGAGCCCTAACATTATAGATAACCACACCCGAGTGACTCATAAGACAACGCAATTAATAGTTTATAATAGATCTTATTTCATAGTTATCAGTCATGTTTATAATTTTATTTTCAAAAAAACCCTTTTGTTTTCTCACAAGTCAATACTTAAAACAAAACAATATAAACATGAACTAATACACATAACAATTATTTAAACATTTAACAATTAACTCATGCAAACACTAATGATGATTCTAATTATCTAATAATTAAACCATGTATATATTATATAAGGCTCCTTCATCCAATGACTCCGGCCACATTCATCGATCTAATCGATTGCGTAAGCCAAATATAAATATATACCACATAGCACATAAAAGATGATAGAAAATTTCAGTCGAATTCAGACCACATCAGAACATAGCTAGGTTCTTCCTCAGATTTTGCTGTAAACTATAAAGTTATAGCTTACTAAGTCGTGGATCTACTATATAAATTTCAAATTTTTTCGACATTCGATGAATATTTTATGGATATTTCAGTAACAGTTTGTCAAACAATCCGAAAACTAAAAACCTTAGATTTTATGTCTATAATCATCAAATTGCATGATCATTCAATTAACAATTAACATGGATTTTATATCACATATCAATCCATGATAACATGCATGTGTTCATCATGGATATCAAATTAACCATTAATTTTCAAGTAAAATCAGACCAATTAATATTTAAAAGTTGAATTTTAACACTTTTTAAAATTTCATGCAACCTAGGGTTTCATCTAATTAATTTTATTATCATCAAGATCTAATCTTTTATAATAATAACCGCCTAAAGGGCTTAAAATTAACCAAGAACCCTAATGCCCAATTTTACTTCTTTGTAATTATAATTCTATACGATGGCTCATGATGCCACTGTTGGGGTTTTGCAACTACTGACCATTTAAATCACGAGTACGCAGCGCAATATATATAAATACATATAAAATATATATAAAAGCGTCAGCAACTTGCGATTAGAGGAGTTTTTAAAAATGGTGACTGGATTGAAGATCCCCATTGTGTCAAAGAGGAATTATATTCGCATTATAGCAATCGTTTTAACTTGGCTGATGGTCTTATGCCCTCTCTTGACGGTGTCATGCCTAATATTCTTTCATCGGATCATAGAGATTATCTTGAGCGTTAATTCTCCAATGATGAAATCAAACGCGTTGTTTGGGATTGTGGAGGAGATCGCGCTCCGGGTCCTGACGGATACACTTTTAAGTTATTTACAACTTTTTGGGATGTCATAGAAGCTGATGTCATACGTTTTGTTCAAGATTTTTTCCGTACAGGTAAATTTCCTAAGGGTTGTAACTCCTTTTTTATTGCCTTGATCCCGAAAGTTTCCAATGCTAAATTTGTCACGGATTTTCATCCTATTAGCCTTATAGGATGCTAATATAAGATTGTTGGTAAAATCTTAGCAAATAGACTAATCAAGGTCATTGAAAATTGTATTAGCCCAGAAAAATTAGCTTTTATTAAGGGTAGAAATATTCTTGATGGCCCTCTTATTTTAAACAAAGTTATGGCATGGTATCGAAAATGTAAGAAAGATCTTATGGTGTTTAAAGTAGATTTTAAGAAAGCTTTTGACTCTTTGAGATGGGATTACTTGGACTTGATCATGGTTAAGCTTGGTTTTGGCATTAAATGACGCACATGGAATGTTGGTTGTCTTAGGAATGCTAAATCTTCCGTTCTAGTCAATGGATCTCCGACTCGTGAATTCGAAATTTTTAGGGGTCTTCGACAAGGGGATCCTTTATCCCCTTTTCTTTTTATATTGGCTATGGAAGGTTTACATGTGCTTTCTTGTAAAGCGGAATCGATAGGTCTTTTCAAAGGTGCTACTTTTGGTAACGAAAACTTGAAGATCTCCCACCTTATTTTCGCTGATGATGTAATATTTTTGGGGGATTGGTCTTGTGAGAGTGCCCTTAATTAATTGTGTATGCTTCGGTACTTTTATCTTATTTCAGGGCTGAAAATCAATGTCAATAAATGTAGCATTCTTGGCGTCGGGAAGACTGGTGAAGAGGTCTCAAATTTGGCTCATTTACTTGGTTGCGGGGTTACCAAAGCCCCGTTCAAATACCTTGGGGTGCTGGTTGGAGGCAACATGAACCTTTGTTCTAATTGGGAAGTTGTTATTCAAAAGTTTCGTTCTAAACTCTCCCTATGGAAAGCTTGTCTTCTCTCAGTTGGAGGTCGTCTTTCTCTCATTAAATCGGTTCTTAGTAGTCTTCCTATTTACTATATGTCAATCTATATGATGCCAGTTACTGTTCAAAAGAAGTTGGAATCTATGAGAAATAACTTCTTTATAGGTGGTGATATGGATGATAGAAAAATGACATGGGTGAGATGGAAGAAATGTCTTGAAAATAAGGACTTGGGGGGTCTCGGTATAGGAAGTATTTATGGGCTTAATATTGGCCTTTTCTTTAAATGGATCTGGAGATTCTTGTGTAACTCGTCGGATTTATGGGTGCGAGTTATCAAATCTATATATGGTGATCAAGGTGGCATTATAGAAGGATTTCTCTTAATAGGGTATACCACTTGAGGCTGCCTTCCTCTCCCGCTTTTGACTGCCTCAATCAGAGATTGGTGTTTACGGTTAGTATGTGTTTGTTCGAAAGGTTGGTAATGGGAAGACATGTCGGTTCTGGGAGGACATATGGGTCGGTAATACGTCCCTTAAACTTCTTTTCCCGCGTGTTTATAATCTTGATACTGATAAAGCTTGTGTAGTTGCTGATCGCATCCCCATCCAAGGCTGGGTTTCTGTTTTAAGACGTCAACCAAGAGGTGGTGCTGAAGCTACTCAATTTAATGATCTTCATGTTATGACTCAAGGTATAGTTCTTTCGGATAAAAGTGATACTTGGGATTGGTCTTTAAATATTTCTAGTGGGTTTTCGGTTGCGTCTGTTCGTACGCTTGTAGATTCTCACATTCTGGACGCGTCTCCTGTAGCCAACTCGTTGGATGGACCTCATCCCTATCAAAATTAATGTGTTTCTCTGGAGGTTGTCGTTAAATAAACTTGCTACAAGAGTTAATTTGGATAGGAAGGGTATTGATGTGGATTCGACCTTATGCCCTTTATGCATGGAGGATGTTGAAACCGTTAACCACATTTTCTTTTCTTGTAATATGGCGACGGTATTGTGGGGTTTGTTTGCTTCTTGGTGGGAGCTTGATATTCCGGTTTGTGCCAATGTTGAGGACTGGTTCGGGTGGATTGATTCCTTGCATCGCTCGAATAGGATTAAGTCGATCATTGAAGGTGCTGGGAGCACATTACTTTGGTGCATTTGGAAGTTTCGGAACAAGCTGATTTTCTCTAGTCAACCTCCAAAGAAGTCGACTCTATGGGATTTGATTTTATCTCTTTCGTTTCTTTGGATTTCTTCTAGAAATCCGAAATGTAATTTTATATGGGTTAGTTGGTTGCAAAACCCTATGAACTCTTTTACTTCCATGTAATGTTCTTTTAGCCTTTGGCTAGTTTAATTTAATCGCCGTTAAAAAAACATATAAAATATATAATTAACAAAAAGATAGATGATGTATACCTTTTAGCAATTAACGATACCACCGTCTTCAATATACGTGTGTGTATAATAATTAATACCACGCGAAAACTAAATAAGTTACCAAGTAGATAACCTCTATGGTATGCACACACTACATGTCACCGAGATACGCTAGGATTCTAGTCCTTATTTCACGAATAAAACAACCGAACGCGATGTTCTTGTTTTGGGATCTCTGCGTCACACAATCGAAACCCTCAAAGGAATATTCAACCGGTCGTCTAACCAGGAGGTAACCCTTTATCATGCAAATATATATAACATGCAACACGTATGCAACTTTTGCATGAATAATCCATGTGGATGATAATCTGCCTTTGAATACAAAAGTACATGCGAATGGAATATTTGCCATAATAAGGGTCGTAGGGATTATAGGGTTGTGTGTCTTTTTGGCGTATCAATTATGAAGCCTAACCAAGTTAGACTAGAACAACTCCTCTTGTTTGCTAGAAACGACAATCAGACCCCTTCTTCTTTTCTTATTCGACCGGTCACAACCAACACCCCACGGGTTTGATTTTTGTACTAACAAGTCCTTCACTTGTTAATATATTTTAATTAGTTCTAACGTCTAACGTTGTAATTAAAGACCGTTTAATATTTCGTGAAGTATATTTATATAATTAATATACAATATATTAATTACATTAATAAACGTATCCTCTGAGTAAATGCGTGCGCCCCTATAGGCTCACGTAATTTCCCGGACATATATTATTTGATATATGTACATATCCCAACATATATAACATTTATATAAATAATATTATAATATGTCTTAGATTTATTTTTATATAATGGAGCATGTACATAAGGACATGGGCTGTGTTGTCATCAAGGACAATTCTGTTCGGATTTTATTGACGGAGTACTATACTAGTAAGTTAAAATAATCAATGTAACCGGATATTTAGAATCGTGTAATTACTTAAAAAAAATATTCGATCATAATGTATGGGTTACATAAATATATTTTTGGGATAAGATCAAGTGTTATGTTCTCGATTTAAACACAAATCTGAAAACTCTTTTGCTTGTAAGTGTTTAGGTTTTCTTTCGGCTTTCCATACAGATGTGCATCTCTGTTTATAGAGATGAGTAGTCAAAGGAATTTTGATAATTAACCGGTTCATTAATCTCATAAAACGTGAGCTAGAGTGATGCTTGTGTTGGGATTTGATAAACCGTTAACTATTAACACTACGATTACGCAGCGGATATGGATCAAGTAAGGTGTATATGATTAACCACACAATAAATAAACAAAGGGTAAACAAGAAAACTAACCCTTGAAGACAACAACAAATGTAATGAAACAAAGTGACTAAGATGTCACCTCTACGAGTGCTCACACAAACACGTCCAACGAATGCGCCCGGATGCTAGTCCAACTTCACGTATAACCCAATACAACCTTTGTAATACAGTACCACCTGAATATAATACCAAATCCAAGTCCCACAACCTGAACTGAAAATCAGATAGTAAACTTAGGGTTTTTACCGAATTCGGTGCTACCGAATTTGGGTAAATAGAACCAAAAATCACCAAACAACCCTAAACTACGTTTCTTCTTGTTGTCATGCCTGAGAACCAGTAAACCGAAGCTTATACACCTCCTTGATCAAACCTGGGATCGAATCACTAGTAGCTTAACCCTAAAAAGGTTAACCGAATTTGAGCAGGAGGTTTTAGGAGGGAACCGAAAATCAATGAACCCTACCTTATGGTTTTTATACTCGGCTGGAAAAAGAATAGAGGAAACCGAAACTGTTTTGGGAGAGTGAATGAGTTGTGTGTGTCGTACATATTGCTTAGGGTGAGGGGTATATATAGTTTCCAAAACCCAATCATGATAAGTATAGGAAACAAATCATTTACCCTTATCACAACTCTTCTTTCCCTCTTATCTCTAACATACAACGAATGAAGACACTCTCTAGAACCTACCATATGTGGCCGGTTTACAATAGCCTCCACAAGGTCCTTGTCTTGTCATTTTAAGTCCTTTAGGTTCACTTTAGAAACGTTACGTGAAGCATCAAACGCACTCTAAGTGTTTAACATGTGTGCCCCCAATAGGTTTACACATTTCTAGCCGTAATGAGCTAATCCAACTACCACATTCCAACAACTCCCACTTGGGAGTTGGAGTAGCAGACATCGCATATACTAACGACGAAAACGTCTAGCAACACCCACATTCGTTTTTATAACTAGAAATGTTTGAGATCAAGTTTCATAAACATTCTCAGTAGCATGGTTATTTATCTCTTGTTATAATCATCCCTTTGTTCAAATACCGTTAAACCATGGATATGGATCCTAACTCATTCCATATAGTTTAATCAGGTAGATTCTCGTTATAGAACTTAATACAGATATACCAAATGTAATCAAGAATCATCTTGCATTACCCTTTGGGTTCGGCCAAACAATTATCTGATTAATTCTGGAGAGGCGCCAATGGTATCATACTGCACATCAAGTGGATGAACAAATTCTTTGTTGAATATAAGTGTTGTGAATGCTGCTTCACATTACTTCCAATAATAGTCTTTCTAACTACCTTATTCAGGACAACGTTTGACATAGAATTAAAAAGTGATATCCACACATAGAATACCGGAACTTGTTTATATTCTCAAGTATAAGGATGACTTAACTAACCATTTTCAAAATTTTACTTATGACAACGGATCCATAAAGTAGTTTTTGAAGGTTGGGGTGTCCAATATGCATCCCTTGTGAATAACATATGAGTTTGGCAGGAACCATCCACGTATTCAAAGAATATAACCAACACTCACATTTGCCTTATGTAACAATACTCCCATATTGTTAACCGACAATGGACATATTTAGAATGATAAATCATTCAAGGATTAAATATGCAAACATAGGATAAACAATTGTTATATGAATGATAACAAATACCTCGTATCTTTATTCATCAGAAATTAAAATTGTCTTAGAATCCTAATTATCCAAATAACTAATCATCACAGACTTGCATGAAACTACTAGCTGGAAGCATTTCAATATTCCTAGTATGTTCTGAATGCTTTGGAAAAGCCAACGCTTTTGTAAACGGATCAGCTAAGTTGTCATCTGTGTGAACTTTTTCTAACTTTATGTCACCAAATTCAATAACTTCGCGAAGGTAGTGAACTTTGGCACGGAAATGTCTAGCACCTTTAGTGATTCCAGACTCATTAGCTATAGCGATTGCTCCAGTATTATCACAATACATATTAATGGGTTTTTCAATTGTGGGAACAACACCGAGCCCAGAAATGAATTTCCTAACCCATACGGCTTCCTTAGAAGCATCAAAGGCAGCAATATACTCAGCTTCTGCAGATGAAGTAGCGAAAATGCTTTGCTTGGCACTCTTCCAGTCAACAGCACCTCCATTCAAAACGAACACATATCCAGTCTGAGACTTGAGGTCATCAGCATCCGTCAGATATCCAGCATCAGTGTAGCAAGAAACCCTGAGCTCTCGTTTTAGATCACCTCCGTAAACTAGAAACATGTCCTTAGTATTCCTGAGATACTTCAGAATGTTCTTAACAGTAGTCCAGTGAAGATCACCTGGATTCTGTTGGAATCGGCTTGTTATGTTCTGAGCGAACGCAACATCAGGGCGAGTACATCTCACAGCATACATAATAGAACCCACAGCCGAGGCATATGGAACATTTTGCATGCGCTTCAATTCAGCAGGTGTTGAAGCACCTTGTGATTTACTTAATCTAAGCTTTCCTTGCATGGGGATACTTCCACGTTTGGAATTCTCCATATGATATCGCTTTAAGATTTTTTTGACATAAGCATTTTGACACAAACCAATTAACCACCGTGATCTATCTCTATAGATCTTGATTCCAAGAATATATGCAGCTTCACCTAAATCTTTCATAGCAAAACACCTTCCAAGGTAGGATTTTACATCTTGTAACATTGGAATGTTGTTTCCCATGATTAATATGTCATCGACATACAAGATTAGGAAAGTGACATTACTCCCACTAGCTTTTAGATATACACATGGCTCAGAGTGAAACCAAATTTCTTTATTTCATCATCAAATCATTTATTCCATTGCCTTGATGCTTGCTTAAGCCCATAAATGAAACGCTTCAGCTTGCATACTCGGTTTGGATATTTTGGATTGACAAAACCTTCAGGTTGCTCCATGTAAACCTCTTCAGAGAGATATCCATTGAGGAAGGCAGTTTTGACATCTATTTGTCAAATCTCATAGTCATAAAACGCTGCTATGGCTATAAGAATCCTAATAGCTCTGTTAGCCTTAAAATATGTTGACTAATACGGAATTACACTAGTTATCATTAGGCAAGACATGCAGGGACTAGAATTGTTAAGTTAGAATAGTTTCCCTTGTCTTGACCTATAAATACCCCCTCCATACTTCCATGGAGGGGTGAGGATTCATTTGTATCATTTCACCAAGGTGTGTGTGTGTTATTTCTCTCTCTAAAACATATACACATCTTACCTTTCTCTTTCTTTCATAATATGGTGCATATGTGTAGGGGGAGCTTTTTGGTAACTCTGGAAACACTCAATGTGTCTCAAATGATTTCTCAGACACGTTGACTGATTTTTTATCAAATGATTTTATGGATCTTCATGGCAATACCCCAAAGACCAAGCAACTGTTGTTTCTCAAGGAGTTATAAGGCGGTTAAGGTTAGGTATGTTCATTCCATGATCCAGCCAGAACCAGAGGGATCTACCCGGGAACACTCCATTAGATAGAGTAGAAGTTCTAGGTATGATTGAAAAAAGGAGTAAAGTGAGAATAAGGGAATAGTGCCGACTGAGATGGAGCTAGTGCTGGAACAAACCCAACAAGGTACTAGTCATGAAGTCTCGGTAAGCACTAAAGGGGTTGAAGAATGGAAAAGAATTGTAAGGATATAGGGTGAAAAGAAAGAAGCCCTCCATACAACCCTAGGCAGAAACCGGGTCAATACATAATCTATCGGTAATCATAAAGATGATTATGATATTAAAGACTGACATCATGGACCCAGTGATGCAATGCACAACCCTCCCTAGCCACTCAGAATCTCTCAAAAGATTTTTGTTTTATTTCTCATGGAGATCAACACGTTTCTATCGGCTTTCTTATTCCGAGATCGTTGATATTGAAAATGTGGCAGTCCACTCCAGCCTCCGATTACCAAATAACAAATGTGCACTTATAGAGTCTAGAGCCAACGAGATCCATCAAAAATCTCACTAGGACACAAATTCCAATATACAAAATGTCGTACATCATAAGAAACACTAGCTAAACAAAATGATCCGGAGGTCGAGGAGGATTAAACAAGTAGAAAGCCATATTATTTAGAGAGAGAAAGGTAAGATATGTATGTGTTTTAGAGAGAGAAAGAACACACACACCCCTTGGTGAAATGATACAAATGAATCCTCACCCCTCCATGGAAGTATGGAGGGGGTATTTATAGGTTAAGACAAGGGAAACTATTCTAACTTAACAATTCTAGTCCCTGCATGTCTTGCCTAATGATAACTAGTGTAATTCCGTATTAGTTAACATATTTTAAGGCTAACAATCTTCCCCCAATATGTGGACATACAGAATTACTTACAATGTTCCTATCAAGTATAATTACAACACAAATAAAGTCTTCCAAAGCGCTTACAATGCTGAAAATGACATTTGTGACTTCCTGTCTTGATACTTGTACTTCAGCTTGGATCTTCTGTGTCTTTACTTGTTCTGAAACCATTATAGTATGCATGAGTTGGATTAACTTCCCCCCAATTCATGCAACATGTCTTGAAAAGCTTTCTTCATAGACTCCTTTTTGGCGAAGTTTCTGAATCAGCTTCCCCCCAAACCAACATCCCTATTTTGAGCAGATTCTGAAACTTTGATGTAGCTAGAAAAAACTTCTATTTGACATTTACGTGCACAGCGGAATTTTGTAGAAGTAGAAAACCACATCAAATACTACTGCTACTTGTCATTAGGTCTTGGTGAATATTCGTTCGGGGGTACATGCAAGGAATCAACAACAATTCTTCTTACGTATGCAGAATACTTCACAAACCATACTAAGTAAAGTAGTATACACTACTTTCCCCTGGAAGTTGACATAGTTTCATCAAAGTCAACTAAGTCCCGGATGTACACATTTTTTCCCATGATGGTTTTGAACTCTCGGAAGCATCATTGACGTATACGCACATATACTCGAGAAGTTCTTGTCATAAGCATCAATCTTGAAAAGTTATGAAAGACATTGAAGAACTTTGAAGGATTTTGCTTAGACTGTGAAGTACCATTGACGTTTTGTAGCTTCAATTATCCTGTGAGAATTGCTGATCACATCTCAACCTTTAAACTCTCTGGCTAACTTACCAACCTCGTATTTAGTCGGCTATTGCTGTGACCACTTGGTGAAGTAAACCCGATATACCAAACTTGAAAATGAAGTAGAATCCTCCAAATTTGTTACTTAATCTTACACTATTGTTGATTGAAAAACGGTGCAAGATTAAATCTATAAGTACTCTATACTCCAGTCCTAAAAGTATAAGAAGTACAACACCTCTTGAAATTATCCACATCGACATATGCGTGTGACACTAAGTACTACAATGTAACTCCTTTAAGTAATAGCTATAAGCCGTGAGCAATACAATGTAACTCCTTACATCAGGAAATAACTAGATAATCCAAGCCTCAAACATAGCTGTATACGTTCAAGCAAGTCATCAATCGATAGATTGGGTTTGAAGAAAAGGGGTAGAAAGTAGAAGGAAGTCTCGATGATGAAATAAGTAGACGCCTTCGTGAAACCCACTTCAATCTCAAATAAGGGATACCAAATCAACTCCGTGATCACTTGTCATCGTAATTTGAATCTTTAGCCATTTTAGTGAATCTTATTCGGATCGTTTTTAGTGTTATGTATCATGTTTGTTGTGTTGTTAAAATCAATTAACATTCACGGGATTTTACAAGTCTTTGATTTAAACCGAGAAAAGAATGGAGTCTTTCGCGGGATTTTACAAAATCAAGAAGAAACCGTGAAGCAATAATTAATTATGGTTGAAATCGTTGTTGAATTTGAAATACGTGAGCTTTTGTTGACGATTAATGAGCTTACGAGGACAAACGGTGCAAAACCGGTTAACTTGGAAGGGCTAAAGGTAAAATTATGAAAATAAGGACCAACGGTGCAAACTAGGATCAACTAGAAGGTTAATAAGCAACCAAAGGACTAATGGTGTAATTGTAGTAACCTTCCAGGGACTGCATGTGACAAATGCTAAAATTTGGTAATTAATGAAAAATTCCCTCCATTTTTTTCTTTCTTGTTCGTTTGAATTAGATAATAGAAGACGATTGATTTTCCATTCTCGCGGACTTGTACGATTATCGCCGTTGGAAACGAAATATACCACGTTGATCGAAAACGAATCACGATCACAACGGTATAAGTTATAAGTCTCGTAATTGAACGTCACACGAAACCGTAAACCGAAAAAAACTTAAACGTGTATAGATTTTGTTCATGCTTGAATTAGTTCGGTTATGAAGGATGCTTGACTAGTTCGGTTGTCAAGGAATGGTTTAGATCGGTTCACACTAGACATGTTTAGTTTGGTTCACACTGAAGACTAGTTCGGATTTTGTTTTAAATGACTAGTTCGGTCTTCAAAGGAGAGTGACTAGATCGGTCTTCAAAGGAGAACGTTTAGATCGGTACTTGAAGAAAGAACTAGATCGGTACAACTTGAAATGTGACTAGTTCGGCACGTCTTGAAATGTGACTAGTTCGGCATGATTAGATCGGTTACTCACAGTTGAACTCGTTCGGTTGATGAAGGCGTGAACTAGTTCGGTTCGACAAAGCATCAAACACCTTGAACGCATGTTTTTGTACCGTTTTCAACACACACCAAAACAATCTTCATCCTTGAATCGTCCATGTAGTCTTGTACCGCAACCAAAACCCAGAAAAATAAGCTTTAACTGAAGCTTTTACACCAGAAATAATAAACTACGATAAGCTCTCTCCAATACAAATAAGCCACGAAGAAAAAGATAAGCTTGAAATACAAAAGGAACCCTTACGGCATAGTTAGACAGAGATTCATAGATCAATATTCAGAGAATAGAAGAAGAACACAATTAGTTATTAGGCAAAATATATAGTTGTTTTGTGATTTGTTCAATATAGTGAAAGTTCTGTGTTCATTGTTTGATTGTTTCTTCTGAGTATATAAAGATTAATTCCGCATAGTCTTTATATATATTCCACAAGGTTTCTAATCTAGTTGTTTTAAATCTATCTAAGATAACAAGATCCATTCAATTGGAACCAACAAGTGATATCAGAGCTGGTGTTCTGAAACCTTGATTTAGAAGAAACAAACTAGATCCAACTCTCTGTTCATTCCTTATATCAAAAACCATGGATCTAGAAAATACCCAAAACAATTCTCTTACAAAACTGCCACTTCTCAAGCAAGGTGAATATGACACATGGAGACTCAGAATAGAGTCATATATTCAACTTCAAGATTATACTCTCTGGGAGATCATAGAGGAAGGCAACTCTTTCAAGCCAGTAGCTCGAGCCACTACAAACAAAGATGGTACATCTACTACAATAATACCTAGTGCTGTTACTGCTAAACAGAAGATCCTAAAGAAGAATGATCTTAAAGCCCGAAGCATCCTGATGATGACACTTCCAAGTGAGCGTCTACTTACTTTCAATAAACACAAGGATGCCAAGTCTTTATTTGAAGCCATAGAAGCAAGATTTGGTGGTAATGAAGCCACCAAGAAGACTCAAAAGACACTCTTAAAGCAGATATATGAAACCTTCAATGCTTCTAGCTCAGAATCACTTGACTCTATCTTTAACAGGCTTTAGAAAATTGTAAGCCAGTTAACAATCTTAGGTGAAAACATCACTCCAGAAGAACTTAACCTAAAATTCTTAAGAAGTCTTCCAACTGAATGGGGTATGCATGTTGTGGTCTGGAGGAACAAATCAGATCTGGGCTCAATAAGTTTTGATGATCTTTACAACAATTTTAAGATTGTTGAACCAGAAGTCAAAAGAAGTGTAACCTCTAGCTTAAACTCAGGCTCTCAGAATTTGGCCTTTGTCTCAGGCACATATGGCAAATACAAATGGTGTTAAATACGAAAATGTACATGGTAGTATTGTTAGTAACACCTGTTAGTTACTGCTAGCACTAATAAAGTAAACGCTGTGTCTCAGTGATGCCACGGTATATGCTTATCTGGCCACTCAACCCAATAGGTCTTAAGTTGTTCATGAAGACCTAGAGCAAACCCATGAAGATGATCTTGATGAAATGGATTTAAAGTGGCAATTGGCATTGCTAAGTATGAAAGCAAGAAAATTTTATCAGAGAATTGGTAAAAAGATTATCATCAATGGAAGTGATACTGCTGTTATAGACAAGGAAAAAGTGGAAGTTTCAATTGTCATAAGTTTGTGAACATTTTGCTAGAGAGTGCAGAAATCCAAAGGAGTCAAGAGAACAGGAACAAAAGTCAAGATAGCTCAAGAAGAAACAGTGAATATGGAAATAATATCTTCACCAAAGCTAAGTGCTATAGATGGGACTGGATTTGATTGGAGCTACATGGCAGATGAGGAGGCTCCTACCAACTTTGCATTTATGGCTTTCTCTGACTCTAAGGTACAAAATAACAAAACTTGCTCTAAAACTTGTCTTAAAAATTTTGAAGATCTTAAATCTAGGTATGATAAGTTGAGAATAGAGCTTAATAAGTCTGAATGTGATTTAGATAGCTATAAAAAGGGTTTAGCTTCAGTAGAAGAACAACTGATTTTTTATAACAAAAATGAAAGTATGCTTTGTGATCAGATTGTTGTTCTTAAAAGTGATCCACTTACAGGCTTGTTTGCACCTCCTAGTATTGATTTATCAAACTCAAGACTTAAGAAATTTAAACAACCTGAATTTAAAGGATATGGTGTTAAGGTAAATAAGGGTGCTAGTGAAAATGTCTCTAAAGAAATTAAGAAAACTTCAGATGCTCTAATAATTGAAGATTGGGTTTCTGATAGTGATGAAGATGAGATTGTTGTGTTATAATCTCTTAATGTTCAAAAACCTAAGCAAGTTGATCAACCTAGGAAAGTTAGTCAAAACCCTAGGAACAACAGTACAAGCTGGAATACACCAATGCCTAAAAAATTAGGAGTTGGATTTCAGTTTACACCAAAAGCTTGTTTTGTGTGTGGGAGTTTTAATCATCTAATTAAAGACTGTGATTTTCATGATAAAAGGATGGTACAAAAACCTGTTTTGAACAATGTGAAAAAGGGAACTGGTCAAAGGGAAGTTAGACCAGTTTGGACTAATGCAATGAGGGTCAATCATCAAAAATTTTCTAATTCTAGAAGGAATTTTGCTCCAATAGCAGTTTTAACCAAGTCTGGTCTAGTACCATTTAGTACTGCTAGGCAAAGCTTTTCAAGAACTACAGCACCAGTTAGTGCTGCTAGGTCATTCAATACTGATGTACCCTCTGAAAATGTTGCCAAACCAATGACAAATGCTTTTCAAAAGTCACATTCACAATTAAGAAGACCTTTTTACCAACAAACAGCACTTAAAAATAGAAATTTGAATAACAAAGTTAATACTGCTAAGGTAATTTCTGTTAATACTGTTAAAGGAAAAAGAATGACAAGTGTTGTTGGGGAACAAGGGATAAATGTTGTTAAACCTACAGCATACTGGGCATGGAGACCTAAAATAAAGATGATAAATCATGTCTACAAGAATACTGGATCATGTATAGGTAAGCAATTTAATTATGTTGATCCAACAGGTAGAAACAAGTCAGTAATGGCTTGGGTTCCCAAGAGAAATTAATTCTCTTGTGACAAGTATAGTTAGTTCTGTTAATTATACTTGATGCTGCTATGTTAGTACTGTTATTGTATTTTCTATGTTTTAGTTTAACATTTGCAGGTTACAAATGGATGTATAGTTGGATTTAAGGGGAGGTCTTTGATGAAAGAATGAATGGTCATTTAGTGCTGGTTTAAATACCACACAACAAATGGTTATCAGTTCACCATGCTTAATAGGCATAAGAACTGGCTAGTCCATAAGCAAACGACTTTTGGTAAAGACTTTTCAAATCCGTTTATGGTTGACAATTTACCAAAAATTGTATGGCTCTCAACTTTCCTTGCTTCACAGCAAATAGTTGGCTAGTCCAGGATCAAACAGTTTCTGGTAAAGACAAATCAAATCTGTTGGTAGCTGATAGTTTGCTAAAAACTATAAGGTTATCAATGCACCATGTTTTTGCAATGAAGCATTGGCTACTCCAGGGCAAATGGTAACTGGTAAAGAGTCATCAAATCCGTTTATGGCTAGTAGTTTGCCAAAAACTATAAGTCCAATGATCCACCTCTCTCAAAAGGTTACACATTTGGAAGTGGAGAGGACAGTCTGAAACTTATAGAATAGATGGATTTGTGTACCAGATTGATTGATAAAGTTACCATTTTGGAAAATGCTCTTAAACAGTCTAAGGAATCTCATGTTCAGACTCCCACCAAGTTGATAAATCTGTGGGAAATACGTGTGTAAATACCCACAGATTTCCCATAAAAATATCATCTTTACATTTCTGCCTACTTACACATTCCCACGTTACTTAGTATGTATATATATGTGTTTGTAGTTTAATATTATATGTGTTTGTTTATTAACGTAACTATTCATGTGAGTATCGCAAGTGTACGTGTTGGTTTAGGTATAACCTTTCGTGTAACAAATCATTGCATATGTATGAATATCTACACATGTATGTTCCACATATCTGTTTATGACATTCATTGTATCGATAGATGTTTTGTATGTAAGTATACGGACATGTATACGCCTGAACGTGTAACCATATCGTAAAAGTAAAAGAAAACGATTATGTCCGCGGGAAAGTCGTGGGTAAATTCCCATAGATTTCCCACCAAGTTGATAAATTCGTGGGAAATACGTGTGAAATACCTACATATTTCCCACAAAAATATCGTCTTTACGTTTCCGCCTACTTACAATTTCCCACGTTACTTAGTATGTCTATATATGTGTTTTTAGTTTCATATTATATGTGTTTGTTTATTAACGTAACTATTCATGTGAGTATGGCAAGTATACGTGTTGGTTTAGGTATAACCTTTTGTGTAACAAATCATTACGTGTGTATGAATATCTACACGTGTGTGTTCCACATGTGCGTGTATGACATTCATTGTATGCATTGATGTTTAGTATGTAAGTATACGAACTTGTATACGCCTGAACATGTAACCATATCGTAAAAGTAAAAGCAAACGATTATGTCCGTGGGAAAGTTGGTTGATGCTTTCCCATAGATTACCCACCAAGTTGATAAATCCGTGGGAAATACGTGTGTAAATACCCATAGATTTCCCACAAAAATACCGTCTTTACGTTTCTGCCTACTTACACATTCCCACGTTAATTAGTATGTATTCATATGTATTTGTAGTTTCATATTATATGTGTTTGTTTATTAACGTAACTAATTATGTACGTATCGCAAGTATACGTGTTGGTTTAGGTATAACCTTTTGTGTAACAAATAATTACGTATGTATGAATATCTACACGTGTGTGCTCCACATGTGCGTTTATGACATTCATTGTATGCATTGATGTTTAGTATGTAAGTATACGAACTTGTATACGCCTGAACGTGTAACCATATCGTAAAAGTAAAAGAAAACGATTATGTCCGTGGGAAAGTCGTGGGTAATTTCCCACATATTACCCACCAAGTTGATAAATCCGTGGGAAATACGTGTGTAAATACCCACAGATTTCCCACAAAAATACCGTCTTTACGTTTCTGCCTACTTACACATTCCCACGTTACTTAGTATGTATTCATATGTGTTTTTAGTTTCATATTATATGTGTTTGTTTATTAACGTAACTATTCATGTGAGTATCACAAGTATACGTGTTGGTTTAGGTATAAGCTTTTGTATTACTGCATTATTACTATAGTGCCTACAACTAGGAGGTGTCAAAAAGGCCGACCCGATCCGAACCTAAATAAGCACATCCGGGTCGGATTAGTCGGGTCCACAATTTTATTCGGGTCAACCTGAGTAACCCGAATATTAAATAGGGTCGGATATCGGGTTAAGACGTTTTGACCAACTCGGGTTTGAGTCGACCTGAATAAGAATTTTTTTTACTTTTTTAAATATAAGTTTTATATATTTCCTATTTAGAAGAATAAAAAAAGAGTGTTTTTAGATTTTACCCATATTTGAGTTGACATGAACCCGAATTAACCTGAGCTAGAGTAACTCGAATTCAAATAAGGTCGAGTTTAGTTTTAAACTATTTGACCGGTATAATAAACTATAAATAATCGACACGTGTGTGTTCCACATGTCCGTTTATGACATTCATTGTATCTAAAAGGCGTGCCATGGTGGCGCTAAGGCGCGAAGCGCGACGTCTACGTTACGAAATAGACCAAGGCGTCGATTCTAGGAGTGGCCTGGGTTTTGAGTGCAGAAAAAGGCGACAAAAGCGTAAAGGCCTGACAAGTATTTTAAATGTTTTTAGAGGTTTATACTATTTGAGACTTGGACTTGATTTATTATATTTTAGATTGAGGCTATAAATTTAATAATATTTACCCTTATAAATTGTAAAAAATGATATAAATTTATAAATCTATAGTATTTTTTGTCTGCCTTACAAATCACGCCTTAAAAATAATGTAGCCACGCTTCCACACGTAAAGCTTGAGCTTGGCTATGTCGTTCACGCCAACGCCACACGCTATTATAACTTTGAGTTTTTTCTAAATCTAAAGAAACAAAAAATTTATATTTGTACAAATATTAGATGTGCTATTTCTCCGCCCTTTGATTTTCTATTTTGGCCGCCCATACTTTATTTACCAAAAAACGAAAACATTACATCCCTCTAAATTCCAAGCCCCATCGTTATCCTTTTCACTTGCAGCTACAACCACTAAAAAACACAATCTATTTTCTTGCTCATTCTTCACAAGTTCCTTAGAGATTCACCACTAATAAAGCATATGAATATCATCTGACATCAATTTCTTCATCAACACAAGGTTATTCAATCTCATCTCCGACCAAACTATAAGTACCGACCTCATCTGAATCGTTTCTACCAACCATTTGCCAGAACTCCACCGAAGCTTTTTCCTAACTGTAATTTTGTTTGTTTTCACATTCAAGCTAAGGGAACATGCGGATGGATTTTTATATTAATGTAAAAGAATGTTATATAGATTAAATTTTTGGATCAGAATGTAAGACGACGGAGTAAATAATGATTAGGTTGATGGGTTTTTCGAAGGGCGGCGGAAATGTTGAAATAAACATGGATGAGGCTCTCTATCTCCCACGCATTCACATCTACTTTTTTTATTAGTATTGGATTTACAAAATTGTTCAAGGATTGAATAATGGTGACTGACAGTGGATTCTTTATTGTTGGAGGTTTGCGTTGTTATGAATACCCACTTGCTCCTGTATGCTAAGGTGTTCCTACAGTTATTAGGAAGAAAGTGGTGTAAAATCTAACATTTTGTTTATATAATCATCTAAAATTTTGTTTTTATGGTTCAAACATAAGTTGTGAGTAAGACAATTTTAAAATTTTGTGATTAGTGACCACATTTTTTAATGTGTTTATTCAGATTCAGGATTAGATATTTTTTATTTATTATTATTAGCAGGACTCAATTAAACTTGTTGGGCGGGTCATCCTGAGCAGAGGGGTCAGTTTCAGCAGGCGGGTTCGGCACAAACACGGCTCGGCGATTGAGATGATATGGGTCTTAAACATGTCACATGAAAGGTATGAATTGTCTTTACCTTTCTATGAGTAGCTATTTTTGTAGTAATTCATTAATAAATGTACTCTAGTTGTTTGGAATAATGTAACATATGGAAATAAATAGGCACTTATGGAATTAGCTTTTCTGTAGTAGTTATCAGTTAGCATGTCTTTGGGTATCTACACATTGAAGTGAGTTGCAGTGGGTTTAATATCTGTTTTTTTTTAGGATGTGGAGCACAAGCGCTAAAACTTAGTCAAGGGCTGATGATGAATAAAGAACTCAAGGAAGGAATGAAGAAAGACATAAATGAGGATGTTGTTAGGATGTGAAGGTTGTTTGATTTGGGCACTCTATACGCATCCACCACCCACTTTTGATATTGTTTGTTTTTTACTTTTTAAATGTCTGAACGATAAAAGTACAAATCAGTTTATTCTTAAAATCAATTTTATTCTTACGAAACATAAACATGTTTATAAATTATATAAAATATTTTGGTCATAAAATTAAAATAGTTGTGCAACGTGAGAATAAAATGTCTTAAAGACATTCAAAATTTTGTGTCGCAATTTATTCTCACAAAGTAGTTATATATTGTATTCCAATGTGGTTAAACATCTTCATCATTTTGCAAATTGTTACTATCATTAACAAAAAAGAAATATTAATTCTTTTTAATGTAGTATCAATATTAAAAGAAGAGTAAAAAAATATCTCACAAAACAAAAAGAGAAAAAACAAAAAAAATAAACTAAAGAAAAAAAAAGTAAAGAGTGAAGAGGTATTAAGAGGCATCAAGACCCCTCATCCACATCTAGTTGGTTAAGATGTTTCAGCCTCTGACCGTGTCTGAACGAAAGAAAAAAAACAAACGCACTTAATGAATCAAATGTCTGAGCGCGTCTGAATGAGTCAGATCAAGAGGTTGTTAAGAGGCTCTTTTTAAAAAACAAACACCACCATATAAAATGACTTAAATAAACTTAAAAGCCTCCGATTCTTTTTAACGACAATTTTTCTATCTCAAAAATTTGTATTTCACACATGCCTCCAACTAGGCTTGAACCCACAATTTTTTGATTAGTGGGGAACTAACTTACCACTAGAGCAAAGTCCAAATGGCTAAAAGAAGCCTTCGACTTTGAAAAAAACACAACAAAAACAACATATAAAAAAGAAAATATCTCTTGACATATAAAACTAAAATAAAAAACCCTCAAATTTAAATAAATTCAAAAAAAATAAGCCAGCCGCAACGCACGAATTTTATGTTATAATTTTTTATATTCTAGGCATATTACGGAAAATGCATGACCTGTCATCCCTTAATCAACTGCAGGTCCGTTAAGTATGGGCATTTTCGTAATTTTACCTTGCATCTTCTTTACTAGGTCAAATACTCACCTTTACTAGATCAGATACTCACATTTACCAGATCTAACACTCATTTCTTTGCCTAGTTACACGTAGCAACCAACAAAACACATACAAATGCAACCTTTGTCTTCCTCTCACTAAATATCAAACACTCACAACCCTTTAATCTTGTTCTCTATTGTAATTTCTGCAGACGGGTTGCAATAAAAACTTATGTACACTTGAATCTAAAAAAACCCACGGCTAAAGATCCTGTTAAAAGTCTCGGGTAATGTGTTCTATTTACACGAATCAATTCACACACAAACCCAACTGTAACATAGATCGATTCCAAAATATAGGAGTTTTGAGTATTCATAGCTAGATTTGTTCACTTAGAAGGTTAATAATGACTTGTGTGGGTTATGCATATGCACAACCTAAAGTTTTCCTAGTATCTATACTCCCTTATAAAGCATCAATATCCCAAACCAAAACACAACCCTCCATCTTTAAGATTCAGACTTTTCAAACCAACATCAAAGCCTAAATTTACACACACCAAACCAACATCCAATCCTAAAAATATTTTCAAACCAAAATAACCACATAAACCTATCACACAAACAAATACCCCACAAAACTAGGGTTTTTGCATCCTAGTGTCATTGTATTTTTTATAAATGTTTAATTTGATTATTGTACTATTTTTTTGTTCATTCAAGTCACTGTACTATTATCAATATTTAAAATACTAATTAAACTTTGAGAGTTAAGTCATCTATATTTTTTTTACTCCACTTTAACCTCCATGTCATCAAACAACTCGCGTCATTTTTGTTTTTTTATAATGAATATATATTTATCTTTATAAAAATAGATATATATGTTAAATTTAAGAGAAAATTCCTAAAATGGTCAAAAGTACATGTGTGTTTACACGTTATGGTCAAAAGTCATCATAATTCCCAAAAGAGTCACTACTGCTCTACCACTCTACCCCTTTATAGCTTGACACGTGTCCACTCAAAAATACTTTTTCTTGGCCCACCACATAAAGTAAAATTACTTGAATACCCTAGAAGTACTATTTTGTTTTATGTCCACGTAGGATGCTCTACTGCTCTACCGAGTGTTTCTCTCTCCTCTACCGGCGGCGTCGATTTGATTGTTTTTCATAGGGAATGTGCGCGTTTCTCTCTCATCTTTTTTACTATTTTTGACTTTTCATTCATTTCAAAAATTATACACATAGTAAAAAAACACACACACATCACAATCTTTGATCTTATGAGTGATTCTCAATCAAATGCAATGGTAAGTCTTCTCTTTTTTATCTTAGGTTAGTTTATTGCCATGTTTAGTTTAGCGTCGATTTGCTTTATCACCAGGATTAGAACCCAGTATTTGTAATTGTTTAGATATGTATGTTTAGCGGGTTTGTTAGTCTGTTTTCATTAACATTTGAACCAATCATTGAACTGTCTATTGTGGATATGCCATTGTGGATTTGGGTTGAATGGTGTATTTCTGACTTGGGTTGTGGAGATCTAGTTGTGAGACTATGGTATTTGGTGCTTATGGTGAACAATCAAGGATAATTGAATTGACTTGTTCCTTCTCTGAATGATGGGTTCTATCAGAGTAAATAAAAGGATATACAAGATGTCTAGGTGTCTATATGAAGTGTTATCTCAGTCATTTTACATTGTTGGTTGATATCATCAAATAACGTCATATTTTACCATTATTTATCCCATATATATTACCCACTTTTATATAGTTATTGTAAGATATTGGTACTTAATTGCTTTAAGTTTATGATTGCAGTAATTAAGGAGTCACTTGTGAAGACGAAGCAAAAAAGGCGCAATTCTGGAGCTAAAATGAAGACATTAGAAGAAAACTGTTAACTGCTACAATACGCCGTATCCAGCAAAAAAGATACTGCGTATCAGCGCCAGCTCATCACAAGAAACGCGTAATGATCAATTCCCGATCCGGCATATCACTCTTCACCAATACGACGTATAAACAGCTGTTCATCAGTCAAAGATATATAATTAATGTGATTGATGGTAATTAATCTTGATTGATTTGATCTTATCATGGACTTTAAAGAAATTAACCCTATACGTCGTATTCACCTCTCTTTATACGGCGTATCGAGGGCATTTTCAAACACTATAAATACGAGGCTCAAATACGAGTTTCAGTGTGCAATATCATATTCTCTGTATAGTATACATCTGATGTCAAATTTCTCAAGCCATAAAGAGCAGCCAATGTCGAGCACCATTCCTAATTCCATAGGAAGACGACCGAGAAATTCTTACTTCTTAATCATACGGTTTTGAATTGGTTTTGATCACGGATGTGTAAAAATTACAATGATCGTGGCTAAATACCCTCGAGGGTATTACATGTTTAATGAAGATTATAATGTTTGGTTTGTTTTAACCTGGCTTGCTTAATTTATCGTTGTTGTTTAATTATGTTTATCGCCTTATACTTGTTTATGTACTTGTACATGCGACCTATTATTCAACTGGTCTATGAGACTAAACCAGTAAATCAAGATGCCGGATAGCTCTCCATGTTGTGTTTTGTATGCCCGAACCAATAGGATCACAAATGACACCTTATCCTTACCCTTTGATTATGAGCTTAGTTGGACTGTCATGTACTCTCATAATTTTCAACCAATATTGTTCTTGATTAATTGGTAATTGATTTTGGTGGTGGACAACCGAGTATAAAACAACATCAAGCAATAATGGTAAGTCCCGATGGCTAGGGGTATTAACAATCACCACTGCTTAATATTCCCTATATAGATATAATTAAACTATAGGAATTTTTATGAGGATGCATTAATCGTGACAGGATTGTTTGTATTTAGGTCTTAGGAAGAAGGACCGCCTAAGTCTTAAGAATGATATATCGCCTCGAGATAAGCATACATTGCACTAATTAATCAAACCATCAATTTATTAGATTTAACATGGTTAATACATTTTTCTATTATTTGGCTCGTATCGCTCTTTTGTCTTGTGTTTATTTGCTTTAGTGTTTATTGTACCTGGAATTGATATTTGTCACCGTAAACCTGTGCCAGTCTCTCAGGTTGAAACCCCCCATTTATCTCTAGTAAGTATGTACAGGTTTAACAAGTAATTAGACTAATCTAGATAGATTAAAATACTGATAGAATATTAGGTTAACTTTCACTCTTAGTGTTCGACACCCTACTTACCGCGAAGCTACATCTTAACCGGGTACTCTACCCATTAAAGTGTTGTCTTTAGGTTTGTCGGCTAAATATAAATGTAAAACTTGATAATCATAAATAACACCTATACAACGACACATCAGGTTTTTGGCGTCGTTGTCGGGGAGTGAATAGTTTAATCTTTATTCTTTTTAGTATTTCTAACATTTAACTTGTTTAGTGTAAATTAATTCTGACTGCTAATTGTAGTTTAATTGTGTGCTTTAATTTGTTGCATTTAATTATGTTTTATAAAGTATTATGTTCTGACTGATCATCTGATACGGCGTATCCACTAGTTGGATGCGGCGTATCTAACCTTCTACTCAGGACATCGTGTTGTTTTTACTGTCTAAACGGCGTATCTGTTCTTCCAAACAATACGGCGTATTCAGTGAACTCAATACAGCGTACTGTTATTCAACAGACTCATACGACGTATTTTGATCAATATAATACGGCATATTTGTTATCTGATACAGTACCAGTATTTCGTAATCGGTTTTATGTTTGTTTCTAAGGTGTTCTCTCCTATGAGAGCACATCTTACTGATCATTTGTGCTTATTTTTAGGAAACCGTTTGACGAAAAGGATAGCAATGGCAACACCTGATCTGAATGGAACTCATACCCACCCTTGCCTTTCTAACCCTAATCCTGCTGAGCCAAAATCCGACAATAGTGTTAAAATTGAAATCAGCACGGAGTTAATCATGAAG
>BQNB010074302.1:0-31839 GCA_026074375.1 Tanacetum coccineum | reverse complement strand
ATTTGGCTAGACCGCTCTTTTATCTTCTGTTAATTTGCTTGCATGTATTTTAGTGTCTTGAATTGATTTTAGTCACCACTAAACCCGTGCCAGTCTCTCAGACTGAAAACCCCCCTTATTCATTAGATTTAGGAATTAACATAGGTTTAGCATAGGTTTAGCATAGATTAGAAAAACCAAAGTATTAATAAATTGAAAGTGTTCCTAGCTCTTAGTGATCGACACCCTACTTACCATGAAACTCCCATCGACCGGGTATACTGCCCGTTAAAGTGTTGTTTTTGGTTAAGTCGGCAAAATATAAATTTAAAACTTGAATCATAATTTACAACCACACAACGACACATCAAGTTTTTGGCGCCGCTGCCGGGGAGTGAGAATTATTCTTGATTTTTATTTGATATTTTGGTTTTTAATATTAGATTAGATTAGATCTAACCCTTAGGATCAGTTTAATTTAGATTAGTGTATAATTCTGTATATTCTGTACATTTGCTTGTATATTTGTGTGTTCAATTGTTTGCGTGTTTTAATTGTTTTCTCTAATACAATGTTCTGGTCGATAACTCGATACGGCGTATCCACTTCCATTAGATACGGCGTATCCAACTTTCTATCCAATACAATGTATACATTCAAAAAGATTAATACGGCGTATTCACTTCCATTGAATATGGCGTATTGACTATCTGATACAGTAACAGATCTGGTTTTTCGCATTCAATTTCGGTATATATGTGTTTTCTTTCTCCTGAGCCCATCCTACTGATTGTTTATCCCTTGTTTCAGGTAGTGCATGACAAGAAGTTTGACTAAGGAACTATTTACACCTTTCAAGGATCCGGAACGAGAATTTCGATCATCTAGGAAGCACTTCAAGACACTAAGTCTTGACGAATCGAGATCGCCTGATTTTGATCTATTTTCTGACCAAGAAGAATATTCGGATGAAGGAGTTACATAAATAATGGCGGAAACTGTGGAACAATACATGAGCAAAACTCGAGCCGATTATGGATCGGGAGTTGCTAGGCCTAAGATCGAGGACAAGGATGATTTTGAACTGAAAGGCCAATTTCTCAAGGAACTACGAACCAACACTTTTAGCGGTTCGGATCATGAAGATGCGAACGAACATATTGAGAAATTCCTTGAGATCGTGGATTTATTCCACATCCCTAATATAACTATAGACCAAGTGACGCTTAGAGCCTTCCCTATGTCCTTAACTGGAGCTGCAAGTCATTGGCTAAGAAACAAACCATCAGGTTCGATTACAACTTAGGAAGATCTGAAGACAAAGTTTCTAAGCAAATATTACCCACCTGCTCGTACTACAAAGAAAATGGAGGAGATCAACAACTTTTAGCAAGAACCGGACGAAAACCTCTATCAAGCTTGGGAGCGATTTAAAGAACTCTTGATGAAGTGTCCTCAACACTATTTAACATACTTGCAGGAGGTAGTCTTGTTCTATAATGGATTGGATGTTCCAACTAGACAAATTCTTAATTCAAGAGGAGCCATACCATCAAAGACCACTTCTGATGCGAAAGTAGCTATCCAAGAAATGGATGAATACTCTCAAAAATGGCAAAATGGAACATCAAGGACCAGAAGTACTGAAACTTCTGACGGACTAGCAGCCATACAAGCACAACTCAAACATCTTGGAAGAGAAATCAAGAAAGTAAATGAAAAAGTTTATGCTGCTCAAGTAGGATGTGAACAATCTAAAGGTCCCCATTACACCAAAGATTGTCCACTCAAGGAAGAAGGGAAAACCCTCGAAGAAGCTTACTACACTCAATTTGGTGCACCTTTTAAGAAGGGGGATATAGAGCAATTGCTCTAGGGTTCTACCAAAGGAACAACGCGAATCCTTCATACCAAGAACAAAGGCAATCTATGGAAGGAACCCTAAGCAAGTTTATGAGTGAATCGGCAAAAAGACATGAGGATAACTCGAATTTGATCAAAGAGATCCGAGCTTCAACGGATGCTGTCATAAGGAAACAAGGAACATCAATTAAAACTTTAAAGATCCAAATCAGGCAAATGAGCAAGGTCCTACAGGAAAGAGGATTTGGAAGTTTACCGAGCTCAACTAAAACTAACCTGAGAGACCATGTCAAGTCGATCTCAACTATTGTTGAAGCTAATTCATACCCGATACGTCATATGGGATCCTCCTAATACACCGTATCTACTGGACAAAACTGTACACTGATGTACGAGATGAAACAAACGACAATTCTGTTTTCAATTCATTTGAATGGTTACTACTGTGAAGAAAATAATGGATCATATGGACCATAATTCTCGAAAGCTTTACATATCAATAATTCCATACCCAGAAAGGAGAAAGACCTAGGGAGTTTCACTTTATCTTGCTTTATTAATAATGTTTTCTTTGATAATGCCCTTGCTGACTTAGGAGCTAGCATTAGTGTTATGCCTCTCTCGACCTACCATAACTTAAGATTAGGCGAATTAGCTCACACTAAGTTAACAGTTAAATTAGCAGATAGGACTGTGAAATATCCAAAAGGAATTGATGAAAACGTGCTAGTAGGTATTGGTAGTAGATTTTATAATTCTTGATATGCCCGAGGACATCAAAGTGCCCTTGATCCTCGGAAGACCATTTTTGTCTACCGCCCATGCTAAGATTGATGTTTATAAAAGAAAGATTACTTTGAGAGTTAGGGAAGAGAAAATAATTTTCAAAAGTGTTAAACTTGCTAGTAGTTTAATTAAGAGGGTCTACACGTTAGGTTTAAAAGAAAGAATAGAACTTTATTTAGAAGCTAGGCTAATGGGAGAGACTTTGGTATTGAATAGATCATTAGACGCTTTTTTAGGGATTACATAGAACTAAACGATCTTAATGTACCATTAGTGCTTGAAAGAGATCAAGTTGATGATTTAATGCCCACCATTGAGGAATGTGAGGTATTTAAGAAATTTAGAGCTAGGAATGATGCTAGAATAGCTAGCAAAGTTTTTGGATATCCTAGTGATTGCGACCATGATAAGAAGATCCGTATGGATTATGCCTATATAACTAGTTTATAAAAATTATTTATATTAAATGAAAAAGGTACTAAATATTATAAAGATTCAGCTAAAAATTGAACCTATAAATCAAAGATGTATATCAAAGAACAGTAAATAAAAAAACTAATAAATACTAATCTAAAATAAAATATTAAATCAAAAAAAACTAATGTCCAAAAAGCTATCTAAAAATGCCCTAAAAAAGAATAAAAAGCTATAATACTAATTATAACCCCAACTAAAAAAAAAAGCTATATCCAAACTAAAAAATAACTAAAATTAATATAAATCATCCAAAAATCTACCTAAAAACTATAATCAAAAATAAAATAAATACTAAACAAACAAAAGAATCCAATAAACCAAACATTCCAAAACTAAAAAAACAAGACACACAATCAAACAACACAAAACCCACACAAATTTAGTACATCCAAATCTAATACTCTAAAAAACAACACCAAAGGACCAAATACCTCCCCCCAACTCACAACATACACCCCATCACCCTACCCGAACCACCCACACTCAAGACCCCTAACAACCCACAACACCCCCTCAACACCCCCCCACTCCCCACAACCACCCACCACATCCCTCCACGCCCAACAAATACCCCACAAAAACCCCCACCACGCCAAACCCAACCCTACCCCCCCACCCCACCCCAACAAAACCCACCACCCAACTTCCTCACACCCTCCACCCCCAAAACCTCTAACTCACCTGATTACTGGAAGACACACCACTTAACACCAATCTACCCCCACAACACCTTCCCCTACCACACCCCCTCTACCCCCCACCAACCTTGAATTCACTTGATGAAAGGTTTTGAAATTTTACACCTAATATTTTTCCCAATAATGAACGTTAAATGTCATGTCTAAAAGATTCAAACTCTATAATGCAGGACAAAATGGAATACAAGAATAATGAAGTTGGAGCCTTAAAAACATAACCTTAACTTGTTGGAACTTTTCTATCTTAAAACTTACTTCGCAGTCTAACAAAATGATGCTTATCACGTTGATGAAGGAATAGCGATGTTATTTTGCGACTATTTTTAGAGAATTTAGGATTAATGCAAACGGATCGATGAAATGATTACCTTTTACAATGTATGAAGAATTCTTACTAAATGGTGCTATCACATCCGAGTATAAACAACACACTAAAGAACTAAGCAACAAGATCCCACCCATAACAAAAGATAATGAAAAAGGATAAAGATGAATAAAACGTCGCACAAATATCAAAACTTAAGGGATTCTACAAAGATCTTGAAACTTAGGACCCACATATGTCCTGAGATGCGAATATGAAGAATTTGCTCACTTTAACCGGGCACACTCAGCGTATTGAGATGGAATGAAGAGTAGAAGAAAAGTCTAACTTAAAGACTTCGCTGTAAACAAAAGTTCTTCCCGAGAGACAACCCGGATTGTTATTTATTTTTATCGAGTCTGTCTTCTTAGACATCAATACGGTGTATCCGCCACATACCATATGGCATATTGATTATCTGGACGTTATCAGTCCTATTAATTTATGCACTCTTAAAAACATAATTGTCCATTTCTTCAATAAATACGACGTAATATGCACATGATACGGCGTATTCAACAGACCGACCCAAATTTAGTATTTAGTTTAGTTTAAATTAACCATAAGTACCAAGATAGGAATGCATGTTTTTTCTATAATTTGCACAGGACCTCGCTGAAAGTAAAGAAATAGACAATGTTGGTAGAGAATCTACGATATGGAAATCTAGAAGTATTGGAGTCTTAAAATTTCAAGACGGCTGTTCAACACACATCCTTGCACATAAACTTAACATGGAGAATCTACCAAGCAAAATATCAGGAGAGTTTCTCATTCTAATTCTTTTTAATTCCCATATTTAATGTTTTGTCTATACAACAAGGACGTTGTATAATTCAAGTGGGGGGATGGGAATTAGAATGATACTTGTCCTATTTTTCACACTAAAATGCTTAAATTATGCTTAAATTTTAAAAAATTTCAAACATACTTTTGTGAAATTTCTTGATACATAACCCGCACACAATAACCCTTGTTAGATATTGTCTCCAGGATTAAAAACCTTATATCCTTTCAAATGTTTACCCAATTCCATAAAAATAATGAGTATAGGCCGGTGATGTTGATAGACTTTAGAACTGGCTTGTTAAATTCTATACGAGACCACAATAAAGATGTACTATGGAATGTAGATGAGTAACTTGTTTAAATTGGTAAATTTTTAGGATTACACCCAAAAAGCCTTAACATGCTGTTTAATTAACTAACTACACTGGTCAGTTAACCCCCGCATAAACCCTTTGTTTACTCTCATCTTAAGAGTAAGATACCCCTACAACAACCCCTAGATCCAATACTTTAGGAATTACACCAACTATCTATTTCGTTACACCAACTTACACCTAGCCTACCCCTGTTATATTATGTCCATTTTATCATTTGCTAGTTGCTTAAAGTTAAAGTATGTAATTTCTTGAGTCTTGTGTCAATTTTATATCCTGGTACGTTGGGAAAAAAAATTTTCACATGCAAATGGGAATTATAAAGTAGTCAAAACTCATGTATTTTTACTACCAACGCAATTATTGGAACATCCGAAGAATGAAGAAATGTCGAAGGAATTATCCGGAGTTATTATGATCGTGAAGATGGTGAAATTACATCGAGTTTCGTAGTATAGTGTTGGCAAAAAAATCAAAAAAATTAGAAAAATCGTAACAAAAAAGAGAAGGTAAGTTTGGAGATAATTGTAAGAGCTTAGACCGAAGGAATTATATGGAGGATCGATTATTCGTTGATACGTCTTAAAAATCAACGATTAAGTATAGTAAAAAGTGTAGATATCGCCACTTGTCTTGTAAAAGTTTTTGAAGTATGAGATGATTAAGTTGACCCGATACGGTAATCCCCCATTAGGTTTGATATTTTATGATCATAATTCAAGAACGTTTAATAGTTGTTCTTTATCATGGTAACGTCAGGGAAAAAGTGTCTAGCAACTTATATCTTGGAACTAGTCTATTTGTTTCGTAATTTTTTGTTTAACAACAATTTAATTCTCAACTTTAACTAGTCCTACCTTTCTTTCGGTACACGACGCCAACAACTACGCTTACTCTTCCTAGACGATAAGGACGCCACCGTCGTGACCCTCTACTAACCTAGCTCACGCTATTCGAATTAACATGAGAACCCTCTTACGAAACATGTACATAAGACTCTTGTAGTCTGTACGGATAAGACATTGTGTACCATACAACCCTCATCTCTATAATTTCAATTTAAGACTACGACTACCAACCCATACTACGAATTTGATATTCCTTCGCATTTTCTTCAATTGTCTTGAAACGACCTCTTTCACATTTGGGAAGTCTTCATTTCTACTTCTTCAATATTAATACACGACGAACGTTTCTCTATTCAGAGATGCAACACTAATAATCTTTCAAGCCTATGTAGTTCTTACCTCGATACTTGGTCAACGATTTCCCTCCTTTAAAGATTTTGTGGAATCATAAAGGGGGGGTGAATACGTTTCCTTTATAAACTTAAGACTTTTGTATCAAACAACCAATCAAGTTTATACTACAACAACTATACTAAATAACATCAAACAAAGCATATCATCACAACACAAACATAGATGCAATGCAAACATAAATATAAAGCGATAAAGGCAAATATAAATGTAAAGCGATAAGTAAAAGAAAGCGCAAACCGGACACGATGATTTATAGTGGTTCGGCTACGAAGCTCCTCTTCGCCCTACTCCACTCCCCGAGTACCCAACTCGAGAGTTACTTCACTAGATCAACAAGCTCCTTTAAGGCGGAGAAAACCACACAACGTCGCTTACACTTTATCCGGTACTAAGCTAAATACCGAGTCCTACTTTGAGGTAGAACCAACCTAACGTCGCTTACACTTTATCTGGTACTAAGCTAAATACCGAGTCCTTCTTCAGGTACAACCAAACCCGTTATGTTTTATGGCCCAACATAACAAACCTTGTGTTTTATGGCCTAAACACATAAACCACCTAACATCTAGTTTGTTGTATAATGATTGATACACAAATGTGTATAATGATGATCCAAGACATAATTGTCAATTGGATGTAAAAGCCTAATCTAAAACATCAAGATCACTAAGCATGATGTTGTTGATGAAGATGACAAGTCTCTTGGCTTGTTGTGATGGATCTTCATATATGTAGGTATGTGGTGGATGATGATGGCAAGATCTCTAAGCTTGCTTGAATGGAGGATCATGTAGAATCATGCTTGCAACAAATGAAAGTTAGAAGCATTATGATCAAGGGTTATTGGGGTTTTGATGATATGATTAATTGTGTTTTTACATTATAAAAACTTGTTTATAATGATCCTAAATGTGTGTAATAATGTGGAAGAAAGGTTGTGAAAAGCTTGGGTGAAAAACTAAGCAAATGGGTGATATTTATAGAAAACCCAAAACTTGGCCGTCAAGGTGCCACGGATCCAGGGATGGTGGATCCGTCTGCCTTTTAGGTGGATCCGTGGGTCGCACTTTTGAATTTCAAAATTGTTAGAAATCTTTTTAAATCTTTTGCTTAGATCTTAATGTACTTATAAAATCTGATTTGATTTTGTTCTAGAAGGAAAATCAATCTTAACATTAAAAAGGAAAGATTTGTAAGATATGAAATATCTTATAAGATTTGTTTCCAAAAGTGGTTAATCCTAATTTATCTTATTCACTAATGTGATTAATTATTATTAAATAAAGGATTACTTAAAAGCATTTGTTTATGGTGATGTAAGTAAACTTAAAAAGGTTTATCAAAAATGACTTAATGATAAAATAGGTTTTATTCATTAGGCTAGTTTGTAAAAACGTGTTAATCATTTTTAATGGTTTGTTAAATGGGTTGATCATAATGCAACTTAACAAACATATTCGTACCTTTTGTTGAAGCATGAGTAGACTCGAGACGTCGAGAGGTGTTGATGAATGTATGCGTTGAAGAGTTGTGGTCACGCATAACTTGCACATTTTAAGTTATGTATTACAAGTTACTTGTTTGTCATTATTAAAACCAAATGACTTGTTTAGTTTAAATATCGTAATATTTGCACTAACACATGTCATTTTTAATTTTCTAATGACTTATAGTTACTTCAGACTGTAACTCGGGCTTAATAACAATGGCTTATGTGCAAATCAGTACATAACCCAGACTTCAAATAAAGGAAAGTGTATCTATAAAGATAACTTATTCTAACAACAAGAAAATCAACTTTTCTCGGTTTTGAGCAGTTTACACAAGAAATTCAAAGTTTTAAGCTCAAGAAAAGGAAAGTTGTAACAACCCGAGTTTCACGACGCGTATGACAATCGCGAGTTCGACGTTATTATTATTATTTTATGAGTTTTTCGTGAGCGAACGTCGACATTTAAAATTTTATTTGTCGTAAATAATTATTTTCGTATTTTATTACGAATAATTTTGAGAAATTTTGATAATTTTTATTTTTGACGTTTCGCGAGTCACCGTTTGACCGCGTGTTCGTTAATTGTTTTGAGCAACGTAAAATTTTTTGATGCATCTCGTTATTATTTTTAAGATCGCAAATTCATTATTTTTATAAATGTCGTCTTTTGTTCCTTGTCTTGAGCCGGATTCGTGTTTTAAAATGTACACATTTAATTAAATATTAGAAACTAAAATAAAACGTGACGAAAATAAAAATGGTCTCGGAAGTGTAAACCCGAGCCACGGTTGTAAAGCCTTCAAAATATCTGCGCGACTCGAATGCTCTCAATGCTCAGCTAGCAATATAATAACCTGAGAAGATACATGCAAAAACGTCAACAATACTGTTCAATAAATCAAGAATTTTAGTAGTAGACCACAAGATTTTAAGATAATGTAGACAAAGAAACAAATTCACAAAGTTCAAAAGTAAAATGTTATTTAATGCACTAAGCTCATGTACAACCGAACCTTAATTGGTAAATGCACACAATGCAAATACATGTCTTAAAAAAAATGTAGGTGTTACGGCCAAACACCCCCAATGTAAATACCTCAATGTTAAATGCGTCAAAGGATCTCTAGAAACCACATTCATACCCCCGGACAGGGCTGTCAAACGCAATAGATCTATCTATTTGTACTAGCGCTCACCCATTATAGGCAATTAACGGTTCATGGAATTAGGGACTTTGGCAATAGCTATTCATGCAGATAATCTCATATTCGGGTCCAGCATACCATAAAATCACTTGAGTTCAATTTTAAACGAAGTAAGATATTCAAAACTTATAGTTTCATAAATCGGTATTCAACGATTTCAAATCGTATAGTAGCAAATCAAGCTTTCATAAGTTCATGAGTAAACAACCATGTATCGCACATGTTTTAGAAGTCATATAGTAAGTAAGTAAAAGCTTTTAGTACAAACAATCATGTAACACTTATGTAGTAGAAATCAATAAGTTTACTTAGTAAAACGAGCATGTATTCTCACCCTGAAAACAGTTTATGAAAACCATTAAAAGAGAAAAGGTGGGGCTATGAACTCACCTTAAATGGAAGTATCGAACAAGAAACTCAACAAGGAGAGAACTGCGACAATGTCTCAACCGCGACCTATAACAATGGTGCGCGATTTAGAAGAATATATAAATTATAAGCAAATGCATAATTTGCATAAGTATATGAAAATATATATCGACATGAATGTAATCTTATACCATAGAATCCATGTGTGCGCCTCAACTTACTTATTTATACCCACTTAAATGTTTCGCCTTAAGTTTAACTCTATTTTAATCCATTCCGACTAATATGTAATTTTTAATGAAAATTACACATTTTGACCCATTATCAAGGTTAAGACATCTAGACGCGAACAAAAGCGAAAGACTAACTTATTAGTTGTAATTTCAGCTTTAGTTAATATATTTTACGCTTAATCATTCTCCATAAGGCTAATCATTCTCCATAACGTTAATTGACCATTAAAAGAACTTCGCAAAGTTTGACATTTTATTATACATATTTCCTTAAATCTGCCCGTCCGAAACGACCCGCTAAATCACATTTTCACGACTCGGACTCTAAAGCAATTTGATGTAAAACGACGTTTCGGACAACTTTTTAGGTTTTTAAAATTTTTGAAGCATTTAATCCTAAGCTTTTGACCCGTTTAATATGCGTTTTAGACTTAGATATCCTCGCGGAAGGGTAAAATAGCATTTTAAACAACTTTTTAGCTTTACCCGAGACCCAAAACTCGACATGAATTGACAAAAATGCCCTTTTACGATTCTGCAGCAAACTAATTTTTAACTAAGAGTTGATTGAAACTTTTATAAGTTTTCCCAACTTCAAATGGTTGCCAAATCTTCGTTTTTAAGAGTTACTGGACGTGCGAGCTACCGAAACGTTCATAATAACAAGCTCTATCATATTTTTTTAGCTAAAATTCAGTTTATATATTTTTACGATACCCGAAACACGCTGCGTAATTTTCTGCACTAAATAGTCCATTCTGAAACCCTAACCAACGCTATTTTCACTTCATCACAACTTCACAACGCGCCTAAACTAACCTATCTCTATCATCTAAACACTTTTAATCAATCAAAATCATCCCAATATTAATTTAGCACACAACCACATGGATTATAAAGTATGAAAATAAAATATATGCATAAACATAAGAAAATATTATCAAACAAAGTTTTAGGAGGCTTACAATAATGAGTAGAAGCGAAGAAAAAATCAAAACACGAACCTCTTTTTTGATCCTTGTCTTATCCGAACCTCAAACACACCCATAATCAACAAACCACAACTTTTTAATTACCCAAATCTTCATAAAACGCTTATCTTTAAACCCTTTTTGATTGATTTTGATTAAAACTCATGGAATCAAGAAAATCAAGATCTTTAATAAATCATGTTGCATGTTTAATTTTTGTGTTGGGGATGATAGTAGGATAGTAGTAGAAGTATTTTATGGTGATGGATGATCTTTGATGATGATGGATGGTGGTGATGATGGTTGTGTCGAACACAAAAGAAGAAGAGATGGAACATACATATTTTCTTTTGACTGTGTATCTGTGTGTTTTAAAAGGAAGAGAATAGTTTATATATAGAGCAAAAAAATTTAGTTTGTATCGAAACAAATAAAAAAATATGGTGGTGTTTGTTTTGATATTTAGTAGGAGTAAAAAGGTAATAAGGGGGTGTTTGGTTTGGCTTATTGTTGGAGTCAAAAGAGGGGGTGTTTGGTTTTTAGTTTTGTAGGAGCTAATTAAAAAAGGGGTGTTTAGTTTTATATGCTATGTTTATTTTATATTTTTATTTTTATTTTTTCTAAAATATTTATACTACAATATTTGATTTAAACACTTCGTTAAAATATTAAAAAGTGTTAAACTACTATTTTTGACACGGTTTCGGTAAAACGCAAAAAAAAATCATAAAATTCTAAAATAAGAATAATTTAGCTTCCAGGGTTAAAATATGAAATTATCGATTTCTCAAACGTTAAAACAGATAAATACCCAAAGTGTGACTCGCGTATGAATAAGAATGACGATTTTCCCAAATCGGCCAAAAAGCAAAAAAAAATATAATTTCTATTAAAAATAAAAATAGAAATAAAGCTCGGTCTAAATATTGGCCGCAAAAATACGAAATGTTACAATTGGGGGGTTTTGTGTGTCTAGGGATGTAGATGACTCGCTTATAACTATTTTATATGGGGTTAACATTTGAATGAGTTATGCTTGATTATTGGGTTAAATTTTTGGGTATGTTAGTGGGTTTGTGTTTAGGAAGTGTTAGAATGTATCCTTGAATGTGTTAGAGTATGCAAAAACAAGTTAGAAAATAAAAATCTTGATAACTTGGGTAAAACGAGTCGTTTTACTCGTTCTATACCAAAAGTGGTAATTCTTGTTAAAAATGATTCATATGATGTTTGTGGTTGCTAAGGATCATGTTTAGTTGTATAAGAAGCTAGAAAAATAAAGTTGGTATTTTTCAAAAAATTTATGCTAGGCGATTTATACGTGAATATTGCATTGGGCGATTTATACCTAAATTTGCATTGGGTGATTTATACGTATAAAATACACTAGGCGATTTATACATGAAAATAACACTTGGCGATTTATACACATTCACTAGGCGATTTATATCAGTTTTACACTGGGCGATTTATACCAGCTTTATAACTTGGCGAATTATACATAGAGATTAACACTGGGAGATTTATACATAGTAATAACACTAGGCGATTTATACCTGAAATTTACACTTGGCGATTTATACCTGCAAATTTTCACTAGGTGATTCATACAGGGTATTTTTCCTAGAATTCTATTTGTGTTGCCTACTTGACTATGTTTGACCAATAGTTAGTCTATTGACCTTCCAAGTTGACTTTTTGATCTTTGATCATCGACCTATGTTATAACTGTATGCCTGATAAACTGTGTTTAATCCCTGGTTAATTATCAAAACTTGCTTCTTAAAACTATATACATGAATCAAATTGTCAATCAGTAATATATATCTGTTTGTGTATAAACTGTATTTGACAATTCTTAGCAGAACCATGACCACTCCAACTCAACAAACCACTCTTGACAATGCCTTGGTCTTTCCTGATAATCGAGTCTAGATTAGCAAGTGCAACATGAGAATCATTCCCACAATGAAAAATAAGGAACCTACTTATCAAGCTATCTTGGATGCTCTTGCACTCTCTCCTCTCTACCCAGCTTTCCTTATCACAGCTGAAGTCTTGGAAATATATATGCAACAGTTCTGGCACACCATCACTAAGATTAAAGACTCTTCTTCATACCAGTTCAAGCTGGACAAGAAAAAGTATAGAGTTGATGTAGAAGTTTTTCATGACATTCTCCAAATCTGTCTTAGACTTCAAAATCAAGAATTTGTTGAACCTCCTTTTTCTGATGAAGAAATCGTCTCATTTATCAAGGAACTAGGATAGAAAGGAGACATTGAATCTGTCACTGAGGTGATTACTAACCACATGCACCAACTTTGGAGAATCTTTGCTGCCATCATCAATAGATGCCTTTCTGGAAAAACCACAGGTCTTGATAAGATTAGACTTTTAAGAGCATAAATCTTGTGGGGGATGTTCCATAACAAGAATGTTGATTATGTAGAACTACTTTAGGAAGACTTCATGTTTCAGATAGACAACAAAAACACAGTGCTACAAGAAAAGAGAACATGCCCTATCCAAGATTCACTAAGGCTATCACCCAATACTTCATTATCAAAGATAAGTCAATATCTGTGAGGAACAGACTATTCATGCACACAGTCCAACATGACAGTATCTTAGGCTCCTTGAAATATGTCTCCAAAACTGATGACTATCAAGCATATGGAGCTCTAATTCTAGCAGAGATGACTAATTTGACGATGTGGAACTCTCCTACCTATAAGACTTTTCTAGCATATGCTACAGGAGTAATCACTCCCAAAAAGGCTAGAAAATTAAGAAACTTGCTTCTCCATCAAAGAAGAAAAGTCTTGTTGTTGTTGAAGAGCCTGCTAAGAAACCTGATGCTAAAAGATAGTCAGCTGGTGTTCAAATCAGAGACACTCCTAGTGTGTCTGTGTCAAAGAAGAAGACACCAGCAAAGGCTGAAAGAAGCAAAGGGATTAATTTGCTATCTGAAGCCGCATTACTTGAGGAAGCTTAGATAAAAAGGTTATCAAAAGAAGCAAACGGGAAACAAACATTCATCAAGAAGGTAGCTCAAGTAAAGGAGCTGGTTTAGAACCAGAGGTTCCTAATGAGCCAAAAGGCAAGTCAATTGACATAAGTGAATGAACTGGTTTAAAACCAAGGGTTCCCGATATGTCCAAAGCGAATTCTTCTGAGAGTAAGTATGAATCTTAGGGAGATAGTGATGATAATGATGATGATGATCAGCAAAGTGATGATGAACAGACTGAGTCTAATAATCCGAGGACAAGTGATGATGAAGAAGAAACACAAGAAGATGAGTTTGTACATACACCTGAAAACTATGTACCTACTGATGATGAAACAAATGATGTAGATGATGAAGAGTATAGAAAGATTAATGAAGAAATGTATGATGATGTGAATGTGGAGTTGAAAGATGTAGAGCTTGCTAATGAAGGGAAAAGGTAGAGATGACTGATGCAGAAAAAGTAAATGCTGAAAACGAGGAAGTTATTAAAGAGGATGCAAGTAATCAAGTTCAGAATGAAGCTCAGGTAACAACTATTGCTGCTCCTGCTCAAGTTGCATCTTCGAGTCGATCTATTTCATCTAACTATGGTAGTATATTTCTCAACCTTGATAACATTTCCTCGGTAGAGACTGGAATCATTTCTATGTTGGATGTCCAAGTTCAACATGAAAATCTAAATATTCATTCTTCTTCACTGCTCACTGTACCAGTTTCTGTTATCCCTGAACCCATAATTCTTTCATCAATCCCTGAAACTCTTACAACAGGTCCTGCTACAACCATTTCTCCACCCATTCCTCTATTTATTTCTCATTCTCAATAATCAATACCAATCCCAACACCAATAACCATTAAAGCTACAACCTCAAATCCTGCTGTTCAAGAATCTGAAACCCTTTCTACTATCCATCTTAGAATATCAGACTTGGAAAAGGAGGTCAAAGAGCTCAAAAATGTTGATCACTCTTCAGCACTCCTTGCAACAATCAAATCTGAAGTTCTGACAGCTGTCAAAGAGTACCTTGGAACAAGTCTGGATGATGCTCTTTATAAGGTGCTCTAGAGACATACTGCATAATTCATTAAGGAACACTCTATTCCAGCAGATGTCGTAAAAGTGCTCAAACAGCAGCAGAAACCTTAGAAAATTGTTGAAGACATCCGAAAAGTCAAGATGGAGCATGCAAAAAAATAGCAAGAGTCTCAGTATACCATCACTTCATCTGATAAAGCTGCACTGAAAGAATTTGATCAGAAAAGAAATTTGTTCGAAAGAATGGCTAAATCTAAGTATTTGACAGAAATCCCAAGCACAGGGCTGTATATCATGCTCTCATTGAGTCAATACTTGAGGATGAAGATGCCATGGACAAACGGGTTGCTGACAAGTTAAAAAAAGAAAGCCAGATGATGCTGACCAAGATAAAGACCCTCCTGCTAGACCAGACCAAGGGTTAAAGAAAAAGAAGACGGTAAAGATGCTGAACCATCTTAGAAGACAAAGTCAACTGAAACCTCCAAAGGCACCACCAAATCTTAGCCAAAATTTACTAGCAAGTCTGCACAAGCAGAAGAGACAGTGTTTGAGGCTGGAGATACTCAAGTGCCACATAATCTAGGAGAAGACATGGGTAACACTGATGAACCACCCACTGTTAAGGCTAAACCACACGACTAGTTTAAGAAACCTAAAAGACTTCCTACTCCTGATCCTGAATGGAGCACAGGCAAAACAGTTGATGATGGACCTACTCAAAAATGGCTTAGTGATCTTGCCAAAGCAGAAAAACCTGCCAAAACATTTGATGATTTAATAAGCACTCCAATTAACTTTAGTGCATTTGCAATGAACCGCCTGCATATTAGTGATCTCACACAAGCTGTTCTGGTAGGACCGGTTTACAAGCTTCTCAAAGGCACTTGCAGAAGTTACGTAGAGCTCGAATATAATATGGAATAATGTTACAAATCAATGAATGATCAATTAGATTGGAATAACCCTGAAGGTGATAGATATCCATTCAACTTAAGCAAACCACTGCCTTTGGTTCAATCAAGAAATCATCAGATTGTCCCGGTTGGTTATTTCTTCAACAATGACTTGGCATACTTGCAAGGAGGAAGCACTGGCAGAACATACATGACTTCTTTAACCAAGACAAAGGCTGCTCAGTACGATCTGTAAGGAATTGAAGACATGGTACCCAACTTGTGGAGTCCTGTAAAAGTAGCTTATAGCAGACATGCTGCTTTAGGTACTTCATACTACGGACCCAAAAGACAAAGATTCTTTGGATATGCAACCAACAGGGTGTCCAAACATGATGTTTATTCCACTAAAAGAATTCTGGCAGTGACCAATGTCAAAGTTAACAAATGGTATGGGTATGGTCACCTAAAGGAAATTAAAGTTCAAAGATCAGATCAACAATTATATATGTTCATGGAAGGAGACTTTCCAAGACTTTATCTTAATGACATCGAGTACATGCAACCTCGATGGTGAGGTCATTGTGCACTTGGCTGTAGCATTACGTATGTTCACGAGACGAATTGTAATTCAGAAAAGAGTAGAAGATCTTCAACTTGGTGTCGAAAGCTACCAGAAGAAGCTCAACATCTCAAGGCCACTAACACACACAAAGTTAGCATCACTGACCTAGAACTATATACCACATACTTTAACCCTCAAGGTGTTATCTATTTAGACAAGTTAGAGAGAAACAGACTAATGTGTTCTCATGAGCTCTACAAGTTCAGTGATGGTACACTCATATCAGTTCATGATAAACTCAAAAACATGGTTAACAACTTGGAGATAGGGTATACAAGTGTCATGCCGAGAAGGAAATGAAGTAATTTAGACAAGAAACTGTCTCGCATCATGGTGAAAGATATTGATCATCAGTTGCTGGAAAGAAGGTTGATGAAGAGCTTGGAAAAGTTTGTTGGTAGAAGGGAATACGGGGAAGACCTAAGACAGATTCAATGGACAATATGACTTTGTTATATTTTGCTCAACTATTTCAGGTCAATTCTCGTAATTATGAAACTTGTGAATATGTAAATAAGTTGTGTAGGAATAAAATTAGGCATATATAGTGTTTGACTACTAATTTTTAAGAATTTCATAAGAAATTCAAAATATTTTAAATTAACATACTCAAACACCATATAATACCCTCTGATGTGTCGTCGTGTAGGTATTATTTATGTATCAAGTTTTACTATTTATTTTATGCCGACTATACCTAAAATAACACTTTCACGGGCAGTGTACCTGATCAGATGTAGCTTCATTGGTAAGTAGGGTGTCGATCACTGAGAGTGGAAGTTAACTCTTAATTCTACTTGTATTTTATTTACCTAGGTTTAGTACTAATCTAACCTAATTATTCTAATTAAATCTAATCAAACCTAAACTAACGCAAGGGGGGGGGGGGGGGTGGGGGGGGTATAGCCTTGAGAGAACTGCACAATGGTAGTTCTAATTATCCCTAGAGGTGATGAGAATCAACACACAAATGATTAACAAAAGATTAGGAAGCAGTCAAATCTGAGGAAAACGTATTAGCCAGTTTAATCTAATAATATGCCTTGATTGTCTATTCGTGCAATGATTGTATTAATTTTGTTGGTGGTATATCATTCTAAAGTTATGTGGATCTTCTCCCTAGACTCGAGGTTTGTCGCTAGTTAATCCTGTCACAATTCACCTAAACCCGCATAAAGCTCACATCGTTGATTATAATCTATCTTGGAAACTATATTGGTGGTTATATTGAATCCTAGCTCATGAAGGCTTTACCAACTTATTGCTTAATGGAAATTCATATACTAGTAGTCCACACCCACTTAACTACCTATGGAAACAGGAAATTATGTGTAATCCTAAGTCACCAACATAGTCTACCTATCCACTTAACCATAGATCGAAATAGGGCTTTCAATTGGTGATCCTATTATTCTAGCTATATGAATAAGCGTTATATGTTTCTATCCTAGACTCTTAGCCTACGCCTAAATAACACCGAAGTTGCAGTGCATTAAATATGTAGGACTAGACCCAGTTGAATGATAGGGAAACACATAATTAAGCATGCAACGAATAAAGAACAATCGATATAAAGACAAATGAAAACATTATATTATCATAAACATGGCTAATACCTAAAGGTATTAGCAAATAGTCATTGTAACAATACACAAAATCATAGATGAACGATTAAACATAATGCTAACCAAATGCGTATAGTGGAGTGTAGAGATTACAAGAGTTTTCCCATCGATTAGACCACTTTATAGGACCTTTACGGCTTCATAGATCTTCTGAAAATCAGACATGGTGGTAAAAAGCATATCTAAAATCGTATTTAGGTTTTGGTATTTATAGACTCTGAAAATTGGTCGATACGGCGTATTGAAACTCAATACGGCATATCGAGGTTGCTTGGTGTGTGCTCTAAGAATAAAATATTCCAGAATTTTCTTAAGCTGGTATGGATACGGCGTATCTGACCACCTGGATACGGCGTATCGAGCACCTTTGGTACGGTGTATTATACATCTTAGGTACGGCGTATTGGGCTACTCTGGTACGGTGTTTTGTACATCTTGGGTACGACGTATGGAGCTTCTTGGGTACGAAGTATTGGCTAAAAGTGTGCTTTTCTTTATATTTAACCAAAGTATAATATACGACGTATATACTGATGTGGATACGGCGTATTCTTCACAGTCAGGCAATGATCTTTTGATTCGTCAAAGTCTTGGATACATCGTATAGGTCTAGAATAATACGACGTATTTTCTGTCAAATTAGTAGACTTTCTCGAACTCTTCATTTATGCTCCAAAATGCGTGCCTTTTAGCTAATCTTCACCAAGTACTCTAAAATTACTGCAATTCTCAAATACAAACGATTAAGCAACAATTCTTTGCAATAATTATATAAAATGGTTTAATTATATGGGATAAATGATGCTATAAAATAGACGTTAATTGATGTCATCAAATATCCCCACACTTGAATCCTACTTGTCCTCAAGTAGCCTTTAGAAGTTTATAAAAATGTATCCCTAAGGATATTTTCCGTTAAAGCATTTATTTGATCTGTTACAAGTACACAACCAAACACCTCAAGAAATAGGAAGATGAAAACACTCAAATCACTCAACTAATCTATGTGGTAACATGTAACTAATTCGCTCAATTGCTCGGTCGTGACGAGTATTCTATCATAAGCTTGGCAAGGATACACATCTCCACTGCTAAAGCTAAGGCATAACAAGTTTATAAAATTAAATATGGTTTTGTATGATAAGGCTTAGGGTTGATTACTCTAACTAATTTTTTATCGATACAAATATTCCAGGAGGGCAACAAAGACCACACATACATACCCGTAACAATGGGATAGACAGATGTGACTGCTCGCTCCCACCTTGAATAAGCTAAAGAGTAGGACTAGTAGAGTACTATAGGGTATAGATCTTCTAACTTTCAACAATATTAATAAACCAACACGGCAGCTGAGACATGCATACATGGCCGTACCGACGGAATAAACATGCATGCTTGATCACATCCTCATTCGCGTAAAACCCACGGTTAATGATTAGGAAAGGGAAATAAATTGTTGTTAAATAAAAATTACAAAACAAATAGATCAAGTCTAAAATACAAGTTGCTAGACACTTTTTCTCAACAGTTACCATGATAAAAACACAACTATTTACAACGTCTTGATCATAGATCAAAAACAACAATCTAAGTTGGCGTTTCCGTAACGGTCAACTTCCTAATCATCCTATACTTTACATATTTTACAAGGCAAGTGGCTATATCTTCCACTTTATACAATACTCTACATCGTTAATTTATATCAACGAATAATCGATCCTTCGTGTAATTCCTTCGGTAGTTGCGAAACGATTATCTTCAAACTTTCTTTCTCTTTTTTGGTTGCGATTTTTCTAATTTTTTTGATTTTTTTTATGCTAACACTATACTACGAAACTCGGTGTAGTTTCACCATCTTCACAATCATAATAATTTCGGATAATTCCTTCGGTAATTCTTTATTCTTCGGACGTACCATTAATTGCGATGGTAGTAAAAATACATGAGTTTTGACTATAATATACATTCCCATTTGTGATGTGCAAATTTCTTCCAACCGTACCAAAATAGACACAAGACTCAGGAAATACAAACTTTTACCCCTTTAAGAAGCAACTAGCAACTTGTAAAAATCCCAACTTAACTAGACAGGGTAGGCTAAGGTGTAACGAAACAAATAATTGGTGTAGTTCCTAAAGGATTGGCTCTACGGGTTGTTCTAGGGGTATCTTACTCTTAAAGTGAGAGTAAACAAAGGGTTTATATGGGGGTTAACTAACCAGTGTAGTTAGTTAATAAGCAACATGTAAAGGCGATTTGGGTGTAATCTTAAAATTTACCAATTTAAACAAGTTACTCCATCTAAATCCATAGTACTTATCACTGCGGTCTCGAATAGATATACCAAGCCAAGTTCTAAAGTCTACTACATCACCGGCACACTCATATTTTTGTAGAATTTGGGTAAACATTTGGAAACGGATAGGGTTAAATCCTCACAATATCTAACAAGGGTTATTGTGTGCGGGTTATGTATCAAGTAATTTCACAAAAGTATGCTTGAATTTTTTTTAAATTTGAGCATAATTTAAGCATTTTAGTGTGAAAAATAGGACAAGTATACATTCTAATTCCCATCCCCCCACTTGAATTATACAACGTCCTCGTTGTATAGATAAAACATTAAATACGAGAATTAAAAAGAATTAGAATGAGAAACTCCCTTGATATTTGCTCGGTAGATTCTCCATGTTGATTTATTGAGCAAGAATTCATGTTGAACAACCGCCTTGAAGTTTCAAGACTCCAACACTTCAAGATCTCTTATGTAAATTCTCCACCAATATTTGTCGATATTTTTCACGAGGTCCTGTGTAAATTCTTAGAAAATAAATGCAATTTTATCTCCGTGTATTCGTTTAGTTAGACTCGAAATAAATACCTAAAACTGTACAGGAAGTCGATACGCCGTATCCATTCCCTAGGATACGCCGTATTGATACCTGTATACACTGTATTCTTTTAATGAATACGTCATATAAAGACTGGATTCTTTTAATGAAGTCGATACACTGTATTCTTTTAATGAAAATAAAGACTGGATAACGTCCAGATAGTCGATACGCCGTATCCATGGGGTTTGGATATGCCGTATAGATAGTTTGGGAAGACAGACTAGATAAAAATTGAAAATACATTTCGGGTTGTCTCCCGGCAAGCACTTTTGTTTTTGTGAGAGTCTTTAAGTTAGACTCCCTTCAGCTTCTCATTGCGTCATTCTCCAACTCTATAACCTCATCATTCTCCTTGTCAATGTTACCTCCGTAATATTTCTTCAATCATTGCCCATTGACGTTGAAGCTAAACCCGTCCTTGTCAGTGATTTCTATAGCCCTATTTGGATACACCGTTTTAACAATGTTTGGACTGCTCCATTTCGATTTAAGTTTTACAGGGTACATCTTCAAACAAAGAATTATAAAGTAGCACCTTGTCGCATACCTTAAAATCTTTATCACCATGAAGTCTAGAATCATGCCATTTCTTGGTCTGTTCTTTCAATTCGGCTAACTCATTAAGCTGCATAAGACGACTTTTGCTAGCAAGCGTTAAATCCATATTACATTGTTTTAATGCCAAATATGCCTTATGCTCGATCTCTACGGGTAAATGGCATGCTTTCCCATAAACTAATCTAAAAGGTGTACACCTTGTCGGTGTTTTGTAGGCCGTTCTAAATGCCCATAATGCATCGTTATATTTTTTCAACCAATCTTTAGGATTGTACCCCACTAATCTCTCTAGGATGCGCTTAATAGCCCTATTAGTAACTTCAGTCTTTCTATTAGATTGAGGGTGATATGTCGTGGATAATTTGTGAGTCACACCATATCTTTGTAAAGCTTTTTCAAGCTGGGAATTACAAAAACGTGTCCCTCTATCACTAATCAAAGCTTTAGGAACTCCAAACCTAGCAAATAAACTTCTTAAAAACTTAACCACAACACGTGCGTCGTTCGTAGGTAATGCTTGAGCTTCGACCCATTTGGACACATAATCGACAACTACTAATACGTATTTATTACCTCAAGATTAGGGAAATGGTCCCATAAAATCTAATCCTTAAACATCAAAGACTTCGCATACCTGAATGTTATTTTGAGGCATTTCGTTCCTTGAAGATATGTTTCCCAATCTTTGACATGCATCACATCGTCTTACGTACTCATTAGCATCCTTAAAGACACTAGGCCAATAAAATCTGGACTCGTAAACCTTCTTTGTGGTAATATTAGCACTATAATGCCCACCTGTAGGTCCCGAATGACAATGTGCCAGAATTTTAAGGGTTTTGCTTCCAGCCACACATCTTTTCATTATATGTAACACCTCCTTAATTGACATATAGCAGTGGAAGCTAAATTGGGGTATTATTTCATGAATCAACAGTCATAATCATAGAAAATAGCTTAAAAGAGACGTTTTGGAAAATTTAGTTATCATTCAATATTATTTCAGAGTTTTACAAAATGAGGTCCCAAAATACATATGAAAACATAAAGTTTGAATGATAACAAGTTTGGACGTCCTTAAGTCCAATGCCACTCCGTGCCATAGGTTGCTTAATTACCAGAGATAAACATGCTAAAAAGGTCAACACAAAGGTTGAGTGAAATTCACAGGTTTGAAATGTATTAGTTGAATACAAGTCATCATAAGTGGTAATAATTGTACAATTACAATTATCATGGAAAATAGTATTATTGCCCTAAGCTCATGACACCAACACGTTAACATAAAAATCACCTCAGTGACATTATTGAGGAACAAATGTCCTTTTAGAAAGGTAACTTGCCAAATTTACCCATTATTCTCAAATATAGTTTGTTTGATTACCTCATGTACAGGTAAACATAAACGGGATTCTTCATTCCCAATAGATCTATCCACAATATTCGCGTTCACTCTCAAGTGATTAATAGTTCATGATTAAATGATATTGGCAGTAAAGGTAAACTTAGGCAATAATATATCAGGATAGCATACAGTTGGAAAATACTTGTATTCATGGTTTATAGCATGTATCTCCCCACGGGATTTAGAAAAACATATAAAGGTGGGACTATGAACTCACCTTGATAAGGTAGTTGATTGATTTGAAATTTAATTCAAATGGAAGTAAACAGCCTCGTCACGCAACCTAGGGTAATATGTTAAGTCTTAGTTTGATTATTTCAAAACTTTATTTCATAAAGTTTAATGTAAATATTCATTTGGTTTATTAACTTGTGAAACTATCGTATCACTGTTCAGGCTATCATAATCCAGAGGTCATGTAGTAAACGTTTGAGGAGCTAAGACACTTTAAATCGTAAATCCAGCAACTCGTCAAAACGTTTACCCAAATGAAATCCCCTCACATGAAACTCCCTAGTAACATGATACGTTATAGTTTAAATGATAAGGTTTTATATTTTTAAGCTTCTTCAAAAGCTAAAGGATGATAAATTATGTACTTCCTCCATCCCACTTTAAATGTTCACTATGACTTTTTTAGTCTTTTTTCTTCAACTTTGACTTTAAATATATTTGTTTGTGTTATATAACACTTAATAAAAATTATACAAATAAAAGGACATTTAAAAGCTTAATCCGCTCATATATCTTGCATAAAGTATTATATAACACGAACAAAAATATTTAGAGTCAAAGTTGAAGAAAAAATATTTTAAAAAGTCATAGTGGACATTTAATGTGGGACGGAGGAAGTATAACATAATTGTTTTATAGTGTTTCGATGGATGAATGATAACGACAAATGTGTCGGTCTTTAATAAAATCGAGTCTTATAATATTTAAATATATTTTTATAATTATTATAAAAATATTACATTTTATATCCTTGAGAATATGAATATGACAATATATACCTTTGGTATATATATATTTACAAATTTAATCCTTTTATATATGATTTTTAAAACATTTAACCCTTAACTTTCAAATATGGCAATACAAACCCCTAAAGTTTAACTTTAGGATAATTACATTTTTGGCCCGAAAGTTTAATAATTTCAAAAGTTACAATATATACCCCTATGCATGAAATCATTTGCGAATTAAGTCCAAAATCCATAATAGTTGTATTTTCCAATCTCGAAAGTATTTTGCTGCTTTTAGCTTATCACAATAAGCTAAAAAATGTTGGGTTTGCAAGCTTTAACAGCGTTATCAGCTTGACTAAAAAGAGCTTATTAGCTTAAAAAACCAAAACGTGTTCGTTTGGTTTAAAAAGATTAACCCGATGGGTTAAGGCTTTAAGATTAGTTTTCAAGCTTATAGATAAAATGATCAAATGAGCTAATGAAATAGCTTATTTATTAGCTTATGGATGATAGCTTGTTAAGTAACGGAAATTAAGGTTTTAGGGTTTTTTGGGTTTCGATTAGGATTTGATTTGGTTTTGGTTATTTCGACATGTTAAGCTTGATCAAAGGATTTTAACAAAGTGTATACATGATCTTCAATTATCTAGTGCTTTTTGAACGAGATTAAAAAGCGTTATCATGTAACGAATGTTGAAATGAATGAATAGAGCAAAACAAAACCGAATAATATTTGGAAATAAATCAAGAGCTTCCTTCTTGGTTTTGGCTTATACTTGCTTATACTTTTTCTTATCCTTTCTTGAACTTGTTTGATCCAGATTTAGTGATATGATTTGGTTTTGAGGGAGTTTGAAAGTAATACATATATGTATGTATATATAGTGTTTAAAACATTGGGGACCAAGTTTAGGAGAAGTAGTAACAGTAAATTTGAGAGTAGCCTAAGGGACAGCTAAGGTGACTAGGAGAGCTAGTATGAGTGAGTGTAAGGTGGTAGGGTGGTTTCGGTTACCAAAGGAGGTGATAGAGGTGGTTTTATTGCCTTGGAGCCCAAGGTGGTGATGGAGGTGGTAGGGTGCTAGCTAGGTGGCGACAAGGAGGCTAGCAAGGTTGTAGATCATGGTGGAGGGAGGGTGGTTGCTTGGTTTTGGTTCGAAACTAGGTAAACTAGTTTTAGGGTTTTAGTCTAGGGTTAGGGTTTAGGATTAGGGTTAGGACGAATTAGGTTTAGGGTTTAGGATTAATATAGTTCAAATGTTGTGCATTGGAAGCTTGTAAGTTATGTTTAAAAGGTGGTACAAAATCCCTTAGAAAAATGGAGGGAAAATGCTTAAGTTTGAATTTGTGCATTGCCGGGTTGTACTATGAGTTTTAAAGAGTTGTACACTGATTTTGGAGGGAAATATAATTCAAATATTATGTATTGATCACTTGTACATATGCCTTGCAAGCTTGTATATTTATTTTGTATGTAAACATTATATATAGTTAGGGTTTTGATATAAACGTTAACGTTTAAAGTCCGTTTTATAATAACGTTTTGAATTGTACGTTAAATAGATAACGTATGGTAAAAATGGAGTTTAAAACATATTGCTTGACATATTATAACGTTTATTTGCCATAAACGTTGATGAAATTGGCATTGGTAGGTTGCGTGAGCTCGTTTACTTTGGTAATGTAAGTTACGTTACATTATAGATGGAAAAATATTTCCATGAAAATGATTGCATCTAATTTAATAGATTGATATTAGACTGAGGAAAATTGCATCTAATTTAATAGATGGATAATTAAATAGATGAAAATTATGGGATGTTATAGTCTCCCAACCTTAAAGAAATCTCGTCCCGAGATTTAGTTGGATGTTAGAGTGGTATTTGAAAATAGATGTGGATACTTGGCACGAATTTAATCTTTGCGTTCCTACATAAATTCTGGTCCTCTTTTAGAGTTCCATCTTACTTTGACTATAGGGTTACGACTTTGTCTTAGTTGCTTGACTTCTCGATCCATAATTTCTATTGGTTCTTCCACAAAGTTGAGTTTGTCATCGAGCCAAAGCTCTTTCATTGGAATGACGAGAGATTCGTTAGATAGGTATTTTTTAAATTAGAAACATGGAAAGTACTATGGACATTACTGAGTTCTTTAGGAAGCTCAAGTATATATGCCACTAGGCCAACCCTTTTAAGGATCTTAAATGGTCTAATGTACCGGGGTTAAGCTTTCCTAGTTTTCTAAATCAGATGACACCTTTTCGAGGTGACACTTTCAACATAACCTGATCTCCAACTTGGAATTCTAAAGGCTTTAGCCTTACATTGACATAACTCCTTTGTCGGTCTCTTGCAGCTTGCAAGCGTTGTCGGATTTGTACTATCTTTTCGATGGTTTCATGGATTATCTCTGGTCCCTTGATTTGAACATCTCCAACTTCGGCCCAACAGGCAGGTGATATGCTCTGTCGACCATAAAGTGCCTCGAATGGTGCTGCCTTAATACTGGCATGGTAACTGTTATTGTAAGAAAATTCTACCAATGGTAAGTATCTTTCCTATCCTTTTATAAAATCTATAACACAGGCTCGAAGCATGTCTTCGAGTGTTTGGATGGTTCTTTCACTTTATCCATCAGTCTGGGGATGATATGCAGTACTCATGTCTAATTGAGTACCTAAAGCATTCTGCATTGACTGCCAGAATCTGGATGTGAAATGACTGTCACGATCTGATATGATGGATACCAGCACTCCATGTCGTGAGACTATCTCCTTTATATACAACGTTGTAAGGGTTTCCATACTATATGTTGCTTTGGTGGGGATGAAATGTGTTGATTTAGTAAGGCAGTCTACAATGACCCAAATTGTGTTATGTCCGCTTGATGTTTTGGGTAGTTTTGTAACGAAGTCCATCGTTATTCTTTCCCATTTCCATGTAGGAGTTTTTGGTTGTATCAGTAAGCCGGATGGCTTCTGACATTCTGCTTTAACTCTAGAGCATGTTAAACACTTTCCAATATATTCAGCGATAATTGCCTTCATGTTAGGCCACCAATAGAGTTTTTTAGATCCTGATACACCTTGTAAGAACCTGGGTGGATGGAATACTTTGATTTATGAGACTCATGCATGATCAAGTCCCTTAAATTACCAAAGACTAGTAACCAGCTTCGGTTCTTGATACAACGAGTTCCATCAGGACGTACTTCAAATGCTATGTCCATTCCTCGTAGGTTCTCAGCTTTGATGTTCTCTTCTTGTTGGATCGATTAACTGAATAGATCTAAACCTTCAGCTTGTAAAGGGTTTGTTGCCTTAGATAAATCTAAAGTAACAATGATCTCTCAGCCGTTTGCTATGGAATAGTTTATGATTCACTTGGCAATAACAAGGTGCATTGATATCCTATAGTTTATTAGCACATTATCAGCTTTCAAAGATGTGGAGATCTCTTTACCAGTAGCCGTTTGCTATAGTGTTGCAAATCTTTGTTTGAAAAAAAATGGTGAGTTGATTACACTTTCAATTTTTGGTATATCGTCATACATCATTGGATTTGACGGAGTCTTTACCAAATCACGTTTAGCTTTGGACTAGCCATTCTTGATGTCTGTGTAGACATGGTGAACTGATGAACATTTGATTGGTGGATGCTTATCCAAACACTTAAACAATCCTTCTTAATTCTATTTTATAGGTCCATTGTTTCCATAAAAATATGCTCCACTGCTACTAAGCGACTAATCACTTTCTTATCCCAGCTTTGCTACTCTAACAGCTTCAAGAGTTGGATAACAAACTTTATCCATTGTTCCATATAGAAGCTTCATCTGTAGCATTACTTGGCAAGCATCTTTTGCAAAGGATATTTTTCTATCTGCTATTAAACCCATATATAATGATGCATCCAATGTTAGGCCAATGTACTGCACTATGACTGGGATTTAGTCCTCCAATTAATTATCTTTCTGTTGAAGTCGGTAAACTTCAGGATTGCTTAATCACTAAGAGGTGATCAAACATAGTCTTGAGATCACCACTAATAGTACTCTGTCTTACATCTCTTCAGTCTATTTGCCCCATACTTCTTTATCCACAATCTGTACGGGCTTCTATTAGATTGTCTCTTGAAAAATCTTTGTAGTATGGCACCATAAACTCAATATAAATTTAACCAAATAACCATTCTTCTTTTGATCTGATAGAAGCCTTATTGACTTGAAGAGTAATGATCTCCATATTTACAATAGTAGGAGGTTTTGTAGCAGTTGGTACTAGGCTTCTGCTCAATCTTCTGATTCTGATGAAGCATCTTTGACTTTATCTTTCATAAATGCTTCTCTTTCATTGTTAAACTCATCTTGTATAGTCTTGGCAATATTTATTCCCTTTCTTGCCTTTTGCTTCCTTCTCTTTCCTGTTTTCTTAACTGGCACTTCAGCTTCTTCTTCCTTTACAACTTCATCTTTTCCCTTTGTGATTGAAGCATCCTCAATGTCAATCTTCTATTTCGTTGAAGTTTCTTATTCTAGCTGCAATCCATGTCTTTTCATTCTTGCTTCAGTTTCCATGGGCACAAAGCTTTCAATACTCATCATGAGTTTTTCAAATTGTAGCTTCAAAATCCATAGGAACAAAAGTGTCAATCCGTTGAACTAACTTATCAAACTCTTCTTTAATTTCTTCAAAACTGAACTTTTTTAACTGAGAAAGCTTCCAAGTTCCTTGATTCTTTAGATAGTTTGACATGTAGATTCTCAACTGTGACTGAGTCATGGGTTTATTTATCTTTGCCTTAGCTCTTTTCTCTGCAAAATGTTTCTTTCTTTGATTCACCATATCTACCATTCTTTTTGCAAAATCTTGTTCAGGGAAATCCTTTCCCAACACATCTTTTGTCAATTTTGAATTTGCTTCAAGCTTAGCTCTAATAGCATCCCAATCTTCTTCAGTATAAAATTGAGCTTCAAATTAAACTTGAGCTTTTTTTTCTTTTGTTGTTTTGATAATGCTTCCTCTTCTGCCATTCTTTTGGCTATCATTTCATCTAAATGAATCTGCTTTGCAACTTCTTCATCCATTTGAGCTTGCAATTTTATAGCCTCTTCCAATCTAACTTCCTCTTGTCTTATTTGTTCTTTAGTTTTGTGAGTAGCCTGGATATCTTCTTCAACCATTGGAGCCTTTCTTTCCCTTTGACACTTGTTACTAGCAGTACCAGAATCAACTTTAGCACTAACAGTATTAATATCTTCAATATCAGTATTAATCTCATCCTCAGCATCCAATCCAGTATTAATCTTTTTAGCCATAGACCTTGCTCTCCTCTGGTATCTCTTTCCCTTATCAGTCGACCTTGCTTTGCTAACACTTTGAGAAGCAACTTTTGATAAAGTTTTAGCTGCCTCCAAGATTGTAGGATTGATTTCTTCTTCTTAAGCCTCCTTTGAAGCTTTTGTAGGAGTAACAAAATCTGTTGACTTCTCTTTCATGGATTTTCTAACCAAAGAAACTAGAGGGTCATTATCAATATCCTGTATTATCCTCCCTTGATCCTCTGGTTCTTCACCCTCTGATGCAGACACAATTACTTTCTTGGATTTCCTCTTCAAAGCTTTTTCTAGAGATTTCACCTTCTTTACCAATTTGAGCACCGCAGTCCTTAAGGCTTGTTTGGCGTCCATCAACTCTTTCTCCAAACTAGTAACCCTGGTCACCAAGCTAGGTACAAGTACCATCAATTCTTTAAGTTGCATATTGGCCTCAGCACTTCCTAATGTGTTACCTTCAGGGAGAGGTACCTCATATGACCTAGGTGGTGAGGAATGAGGTGGTGAGTAAGGTGGTGATTGAAATGGTAAAAGAGGTTGTGATTGATGTGGTGAATGAGGTGGTGATTGATGTGGTGAATGAGGTGGTGATTGATGTGGTGAATGAGGTGGTGATTGAGGTAGTAAGGATGTGGATGGTAGTGGATCAACAGGTGTGGGATGGGGTTCAGCTGGTTGTGCTGATCCTTCACCATGATCCATAGCTGCACCTGCCAACATAGCAGATAACAATGGTACAATATCCCCTGCATAACCCCTTTTCATATTTGTAAAAAGTTTTTTAGTCAAAGTTGGGGCTAAATACTTTCCTTTATTTTTAGTTGTAATATCCAAAATAATTTGTAAAAACCTTGGATACATTAAAAAATTTGTATTACTCTCTATGTTATGAACCATCCTATCAAAAATCATTTTAGAAAAATTATAAACCCTATTACTAGATAGACAGATTAATGCAGTAGCAACAGTACTACCAAATTGATCCCATCCACCAGACTTAGGGCTTAAGCAGTGTAAAATATGATGCATTAGAAATTTCCATTGGGGTGTAAAATTCCTTTTCCAAAAAGTTAATTTACCCTCAGTATCATACCCCAATGTGGCTAATCCAACATATATTTCAGCATCAGATAAATTATGTATTCCTGTAGCATCTGCCAATTGAAGTTTACTTCTGACAGATGCCTCAGTAATAGTATACTCTTTAGAGTCTATAGATGCTTCAGGAAAGCGACCATATTATGCTTGTCTGAGTACTTTAGGTTGGCCATATGGACTTGTTGATGAACAAAAATCGTAAGAATGTAAATTCTAATCCTGGGTTTGATTCGAGTGAATTACTAAGTGCTGGTAGAGAGAGGGAATTGAGTTTTTATTGATGAATAACAAGGTTTCTTATTGGACCGTGTGTAAAAGAAGTTTCTTTAGAGTAAAGAAAGATATTTTATTGAAGAAAGTGCAGTAATTATCCAAATAGAAAACCTATGTTAGAAGTACGCGCCGTAAAAATCTCTAACGGTAATATTTAAAATAAGAAAAGTCAATTTTCCCTCACCAGCACCAACGGTCATCTACCAGTATTAAAATTAGTCTACCAGTACTAATATAGTCTACCAGAATTAACATATAGACTACCAGTATTAACTTATAGACTACCAGAATTAACTTTAAGTCCACAGAATTAACAAGTAGTCCACCAGAATTAACTTGTAGACTACCAGAATTAACTCTAATACTTAGTACTTACAGACCATATATGAGTAGAATTTGCCAGCACTGCATCTATCCATCCTCAAATCCATGCTTATCCTGAAAAGTTAGTGCAAAAACAAGAAAAATGCTACAATATACCATGAACTTGAACTAACTAAATCCAAACTATTAGCATTAATACCCTAGCAGTATTAACGTAATCTAGAAGAAGTTACTAGTCTTTACAAACTATATAATTTAACCTCCCCTCAAATGTAACTACAAGTTTAACATTCCAATGCTGACCACTAAGAAGTTAAACCTGGTAACATCAAATCCTTTGGTGAGAAGGTCTGCAACATTTGAGTCAGTGTAAATCTTGAGAACATCTATCAATCTCTTCTCATAACAATCCCTTATGAAGTGATGTCGAATCTCAATGTGCTTGGTTCTTGAGTGATAAACTGGATTCTTGACAACACATATGGTGCTCTCATTGTAAATATGGATTTTGTTATTCATGAAGTTAAAGCCATAATCCATCATTTGGTTTTGTATCCATAGTACTTGCCCACAGCAATGAGCATCTGCAACATATTCTGCCTTAGTAGTAGAATTTGCCACAATTGTCTGCTTTTTGCACTGCCAAGATATGAGTCTTCTACCAAGAAATTGACATCCACCAGTTGTTGATTTCATGTCAAGGCTGTCTCCTGCATAATCACTATCTGAGAAAGCTTCTAGTTCAAAAGGGGAATCCCTAGGATACCTGATTCGTGGTTTAGTATACGTATATATAAAACACTAGGCAAATCCAAACTCTTCACCCTTGACAAAGGAAAAAGTCAAGACCTACTTAGAAATAAAATACATAAGAGAGAATCAATAATAAAAAGATTCCGGAAGAGATATTCCCGGGTCG
>BQNB010074301.1:0-14394 GCA_026074375.1 Tanacetum coccineum | reverse complement strand
GCCAATGGATATCGACAAGAGGAGGGCATTGACTTCGAGGAATCATTTGCACCGGTTGCACGTATCGAGGTTATTCGTATCTTCATCGCTAATGCTGCCAGTAAAAATATGACCATCTATCAAATAGATGTAAAGACAACATTTCTGAATAGCGAATTAAAAGAAGAAGTCTATGTTAGTCAACCAGAGAGTTTCGTTAATCCTGATCATCCGACACATGTTTATCGTCTGAATAAATCTTTATACGGTTTATAGCATGCCCCTCGGGCATGGTATGATACCTTGTCACGATTTCTTCTAGATAACAAATTTTCCAAGGGTGCAGTTGATCCGACACTATTCACTTGAAAAATAGGCAAACATATTCTTCTTGTTCAAATATATGTAGATGATATCATTTTTGCCTCGACCGACCCTAAGCATGTGAAATTTTTCCTATTATGGAGGGCTTCTTTCTTTACACCCTTTATCCTTACTATTCTTTTTAATTTTTCAACCCCTTCAGTGCTTACCGAGACTTCATTACTAGAACCTTGTTGGGTTTATTCCAGTACTAGCTCCATCTCAGTCCTCACTATTCCCTTATTCTCACATTACTCCTTTTGTAATCATACCTAAGGACTTCTACACTAACTAGTGGATTGTCTCTGGGAAGATCCCTCCGGCTCTGGCAGGATCGTGGGATCAAGTACCTAACCTTACCATCCTTATAACTCTGATAAAGTAATTACAGGGTCGGTCTTTAGTATTTCCACAATTGCCATCATACACCATTCGCTCCCCCTCAATATGTGCATCGATATTCAAAAAGGTTTAGCACATATGGGAGAGCCTACACTTAAGTCCAAAAGATCACATTTTTTTATCAGATTTTCATATTTAAATCACATTTTTTGATCTCACAGTCTCTCAACCAGTCTCCACAACGATTCAAGCACTACTACCAACATCAACAACAACTGTCACTGCAATCACAACAACAACAACATCTCTTCTACCAATACGACCTCAACTATAACAAGGCTCCTCATATTATATTTTAATCCAGCGCATTGGTGAACTTGAACAACATATGGCGGATATGGTAGAGGCAAACCAAGCCCTGGAGGAAAGATTAGACAAACAAGGGAACAGGCTGTATAATTTAGAGAATCTTGATATTCCCCATAAGGTGAGCAAAGCAGTGGACGAAATCGTTAGTGATACTGTTGACTGGGCTATTCAAGCTCCTCTCAGGGATCGCTTCAGAGACTTACCAGAAGCTGACATGAAAGAGATTCTTCACCATCGCATGTGGGGAATCCAATTCATACCAAGCTCATGAAGATCACAAAATGATGTACGAAGCTCTGGAGAAGTCAATGGCTCGTGATCACACTGACCAACTCCTAACTGATTTGGCTGAAGCATGAAGAAAGAAGAAAAAGAGACATGCTTCACCAAAAACACCACCTGGGTCTCCACCTCATCAACCACCTCCTCCTCCACCACCAGCAGGTTCATCTAGAACTCCAGGAGCTTCTGAAGCATCTGGATCGACTCAATTATCTCCTCCCCCTCTACCTCTATCTACCAACCAGCGTGATCAGTCTACAGGCACCGATGCTCCAAGCTCTTTAAAGACAGCTGCTTCAGCTGAATATACGGCTTAGATGACTACTGACATAAGACTCAAGCCGTCTATCTTATCAATTCCTGAAGAGCTACATATGGATGATGATACGACTCATGACGAACAGGTACAGTCGTCTGGTGATGAAGACATCGGCCATGATCATATTCCTACGGTAAACCTAAGGCAAAATTGGTGGAAGCCACTCACTGAAGACAGACCTGCTACACCAGAACCTGCCTGGTCCATTGCATCATCTGATTTGCCTGTCCCAGTGAACAACTAGACATCTGCTCTATGCATTCCACCAATCCCTCCTCCAGAGAACTCGTTACTCGCTTGCAACTGGTGACATGACAATTTTTATAAACTGGTAGCAAAAAGCAAGGATCAATAAACTTAAACAACAAGACCTGGAAGCCCTGCATATGTAAATTGTCAAAGTCCATCCCACCTAATTTGATTCATCTTCAATACCAAATGGATTAGAATCCATAAACTACTAACCGATCAAGTGGACGAGTCAATCATCAGGTATAATGTCAGCAAACCTCTACCACTGGGTGGTCCACCAGGTCAAGTCACGATTCAGTCTGACTTCTTCTTCAACAAAGACTTGAAGTATTTATGATACGATCGCAAGAGTTGTAGGCCTGCATTATCCATCTCGAAGATGAAGGCGGCCTATTATCCTGATGTTGGCTTAGAGCAAATGGTACCCGATCAGATGTGGATGAAGAAGAATGCAAGTATGACATCGCCGCTATGTATGGTATCTCTCACTGGTGGTTCCAAAGACAACGATTCTACATTGACAGACACATCTGAAGGTGATCGCAGAGCTGTTTAGGAACTCATTATGCGCATCTAAGTTTTTGTTTAGAATTAAAGTCTTCTCCTTAATGGTCCCAATTTACATAAGACACGTTCTTCGAAAAGCGATCCTTAAAGACTATACTAATTGCAGAAAGGGACTTTAAATATATGTACCGCTAGTGACTTTGAAGGATATGAACTTAATGAATCTTAAGGTCACCTGGAACCACTACCACCACGAAGATAAGAAGATTCTCATAACTACTGGCTGTTCTACTTTTGGACCAGAAACATGGTTATATAGACAACCGTAGAGACTTCCAGCTGGATTGAAAGCTACTAGACACAGCTAAACCCTCACCAAACCTCGATGGTATGCCACTGGCTTGAGTTCAGGCACGACAATCACAGTAATAGACTCCTCCAAGGGACTGTCACATTTAGGATAAATACTGGGTTCAAATGATCATGCGGTTCAATGAGATCCACAAGTTTAGTGACGGCACTCTGTAACAGATTGATGAGGCATTGGACTACCAGGTCAAGGAATTCAAGGTCAATAGGATGAATCCGGGTTTGAACACACAGTTTTGGACAAGGAAAGATGTCGACAGGAGCAAGGAGTTCATGTTTGCCATAGCAAAAAATGGGGCCTTAAGATAAGGAGAATCTTTCAAACCTGGAAAGCTTGTTGTTGGGATGATCAGAGAGGGAGACTACAGAGCTGCTGAAGAGAAAACACGAGATGATCCACATCATCCTCTCAGCAATCAAAGGGTCCATCACTCGTGTGGGTATTATTTTTATATATGTTGTTTTTCATATATACATAATAAAATAGTGATTATAATGTAATTTGATATATTATACTCATTTAAAATATGTTTCCATCATAGCCTTGTCTAGAATCAACACCATTTTCTCCTAAATTTTTACCTAACATTAAATCAATTGAGACCAAAATCTCAACGGGTTTGAAATTTTTGATCGGGGGAGAAAATGTGATTTAACTATGAAAATCTAATAAAAAATGTGATCTTTTGGACTCAAGTGTAGGCTCTCCCATATGTGCTAGACCTTTTCGAATATCAATTCACATATTGAGGGGGAGCGAATGGTGTATGATGGCAATTGTGGAAATACCAAAGACCGACCCTGTAATTACTTTATCAAAGTTATAAGGATGGTAAGGTTAGGTACTCGATCCCATGATCCTGCCAGAGCCGGAGGGATCTACCCAGGGACAATCCACTAGTTAGTGTAGAAGTCCTTAGGTATGATTACAAAAGGAGTAATGTAAGAATAAAGGAATAGTGCAGACTGAGATGGAGCTAGTACTGGAACATACCCAACAAGGTTCTAGTAATGAAGTCTCGGTAAGCACTTAAGGGGTTGAAGAATGAAAAAGAAATGTTAAGATAAAGGGTGAAAAGAAAGCAGCCCTCCTTAAACATTAAGCAGAAACCGGGTTCACTACATATGCTGTCAGAATCACATGGTTGATTGCTGACATTAAGGACAAGTATCACGGACCCAGTGATACGCTGCATAACCCTCCCTAGCCACTCAAGCTCCCTCAAAGGATTCTTGTTTCATTTCTCATGGAGATCAATACATTTCTATCATCTCTCTCACTCCGAGTTAGATGATATTAAAAAGGTGACAGTCTGCTCCAGCCTCCGACTACTAAAACCAAAAGTGCATTATAGAGTCTAGAGCCATGAGATCATCCATAAATCTTGCTAGGACATTAACAAAGCGAATACAAAGTAATCTTGCATATCACACAAACCAGTGATAACAAGTAAGAACTTAAGAGTCCTAACGTATTAACCTCGTGTATTGCCAGAACATCTGAGTGATATGAAAGTACTCATAATGAAGAAGGAAAAATTCCGTTCTAGAGCCAACATCAAACAAAAAAGCTCTTGGTATGTGACAGGGAGAATCCACTATGGATTAAACCTTGTACAAATGGAAAGCAACGATGTGTGCATTCTTTTATGAATCAAACTTGTTCAAGCATGCATTGACGAATAGTTTTTGAAAAACCTTTCGATGATCATAACAAAACTGATTTTTGAGCACATTGAACTTGTAATCTTTCAAAACAAATTGTGTTTTTGATGAAATTTGATTCTGTGCTATAAAACACTCTTGATGTGTCACAAAAATACTTTCTCAAGTGATACGTTAATTGATTTTCAAATCAATTTTTCTCATCAATCGGTAAGACAGTAAATAATCGATTCACTCTTATCGTGTTGTCTGCTTTAAGACTCCGATAAAGAGAACAATGCAAGTATGGTGGATTCTGATGGTTTTAACATTAGATGATCCCGATACTTTTATACTAGAAATCCTGTCAAGGATTTCTTCTTAAGATGAATCAACCTGATCACATGTAAAGTCCTTCATTGATCCAGAGGTTAAGCCAACCAGACACAGCGAATGAAAAAAAGCCCATATTCGTCCACATGCTTTATTGTTAACTGATTTATTACAAGTTCCCCAAAGATGAGATTGGAGATACCTCGTACCAGTGGAGTACAATTCAAAACCCCATTTTCACTAACTTAAATTTTAACCTAATCAAAGGACATCATGAACAAATGAAAGACCCTACCAACACAACTTCGCAAACTCGAGAGTATTCCTCATGATCCAAAAAGTGTGAGCATGTTGTCAAAGGATCACAAAACAATCACATGAAAGGCAGTACTACCACAACAAGATGATTAAGAAGATTTACTGAAAGATGAGGGATCTCAAAGAAAGAATCAAAGATCACATAAGTACTAAGGAACAAAGCTCAATGTCACTACTTTGCAGACAATGCAAATCTTCAAGAATCGAAAAGACTGAAGAGCCAGAGTCAAGATCAATTCAAAGATTGCTAGGATACGATTTGTAATTGCTAGGGTGACCTCCCTTAGGGGGAGATTGTTAGGATTATGAAAAACCATGTAAAAGACTCGGTCACCCCGTGTAATTTCTAGCATAGGTTAGCTCGTGGCCTTAATAGTAATCGTTTAATTACCATATGACTTATAGTGTTGGGCCGGGTCTTTACCCACATGTTAGCCCACTCCATAGCCCACTTAAGGGCACAGAAATCATGTATATATACCCCTTTCTAGCCATGGGAAGGGGTTGGTTGATCATTTTATAATACACACACATAAAGTGTAGTTTCTCTCACTAGAATTCACTTTCTCTCTCTACAAAGTAGGCTAACCCCTAAATCATTGATTGTGTTATGATATCCAATATCCTATAATTAACAAGAAAGTAAAGTGCAAAAAGTAAAAGTGATAGAAGTAATCCGGGAGAGAAGCGTGCTAGCCTAGCCATTTACTACCATTATAACTATGTTTCCCTGTGTAATGTTACACCATGGTTTCATTAGTGGTTTCTAAAGTCGACAGACCTGAATAGATATCTTTAGTCTGCCCTATAATTCTTGCGATCTCGAATCCCCTGAAAGTCATGAAGGTAGGGCAACCAGGTCATAGTGATTAATCCCAGCTATCCCAAAAACTAGTCTAATAACCTATACAATTTATTAACCCTCTCTAAAAGAGTTCCTTTGCTTTTTAAGTATATTAAGTGATAGAGGCGGTAACAAGGTTAGTTCCTACATTAGGGTTAGAATGATCATCCTACCCTAGTACCCTGCTAATCCCATGTTCAAGTGGTAATCTAATAACAGGATTAACATGTTCTAAACCACCCGCAATACTACCAAAACCTAGGGTTACACAATAGTCAAAGGATATCCAACAAAACCATGATTGAACAAGAAATAAACATTATAAAAATAGTAGATCCATGACTAGGCCAACACTTGAAGTGCTTAGCCGCTCATAGCAACAACAAAGCAAGAACTAATAAAGATAATCATGGATGGAAAACTTAGTAGGTTCTTCAGGAAGTTGTTTTTTAAATGAACATTAAATACAAAAGTATGTTTAAGTGTGATCTCCCTTGGACTTCTTGTGGATTTCTTCGAGCTATAAAGGCCTTGATCACCCCTTAGATCTGTAGTGGAATGATTGATATCAAATTGTCCGAATGAGGCCTCATTTTATATATTTTGAATAGTTTACGGCATAACCTTTTAGAGGTTTACGCCGTAAACTGCTGACTTGCACTTTCCATCTTGCAGTCTTAAAGGATGTTACGGCGTAATCTATTATCCACGTTACGCCGTAATGCTGACTTAGATAACTCATCCTTCCATATTAATAATGTTACGGCGTAAACCTTGTATGTGGTTACACTCTAATCTTGCTAGGTGATGTGTCTTGCCTTGAATAGGTTACCGCATAACACTATCGTAGGGGTTATGCCGTAAAGTCTCGCAAGAATCCGTGTTTTCTTTATTTTTTGGTCCTTTTACCGTGTTTCTTGTCACATACTTGCATTTTACCTGGAAATAACAAAATAACTGTAAAAGTATGGAATTCAAGTATTTATAAGACAATTGCAAGTATTTTTATTAAGGGTGAAAAAAGACACCTAAAAAGAGTTAATCAATATATTGATTTTTAATCAACGAATTTACCAATTGCATTGCATAGGTAAAATACTTGAAATTTTGACAAACCTTCAAGCGTCCAATCCTTACTTCATTGTGTATATTATCATAGTTTTCCAAATATTGGAACACAAACTATTTGACAAGTAGACTCAATATACACAAGTGTGAGTTATAATCCGATGCATATTCTTTGTCGACTGGAAAAGTATGTCGTTATTTTCATATCAATCGAGTATGATTAAGTATGTAGGTTTAAGATAATATCTTTTGTTATATTTTGATATAATCTCAAAGCTAGACAACTAAGAATTTGATTTCTTGTACATACTCGAAAACGTGTCATTTAGATTCGATAATAATATCAATCATAATTTGAATAATGAATCGATATATATTCAAAATATTTTCTCGACCCTCACGACACATCTTTTTAAAAAAAAAAAACAAATAAAGATTTTCATAGATGTGATTCCATTAAACTAAGACTAGTTTGATAAGTGTGAGTAATGAATAATGACAAGTTAATTTCTTACTTAAAGATGGTCATATATTTTCGCTTGTGCGAGAGACAATTTGTTGTTATGTACAGTATGCATAATTTTAGACATTTTATGAGTATAGGAAGTTTCTTGTATCATTTTTATAATACAACATTCACATTTTTTGTAAAATATTATATGTTTGTAAAAATAAAATTATGTGTGTGTGTTAAAACAATGCAAGCACAAGGAAGGTTTAAAAATACATTTCTATAACCTTAAAAACTAAAGTATTTATACGATTTATTTCTTTTGTTTAACCAACCCAAGGTCAAACAAAGCAAGACGATGACAAGATTTAGACATTTTTAGAGAGAGTTTAACGGTGTTGAAATATTTTTGGTGAATGGAATTTAATGTGCGATTTTATGACGATATTTTTCTATAACTTGACACATTATTACCTCACTTCCTAAGTAGTACACACTTAAAATTGATACAAATGTTCTATGTAACAATTGGTACACACAGCTATTTATGCCTATTTGTAATGCACAAACAATTTCGCAACTTAACGCAAGAGATCTAGCGTAATTCCTATTAGGCATAATTCGGAAAGACTAGTAACAAACACATAGCGTACATGGCACGTGTTTTTAGATATATAAGTAGCTCAATTACAAATAGTAATGATCACTTAATAATATATATTAACAATACTAAGACCTAAGAAAACACACATAATCATTTACCATAACACAAAAAGAAATTTGTCATCGTTTTGTGTATTAGATGCAACGTCATAAACTTAGCTTTATTTTATTTAAAAATAAAATAGTTCCTCTCCATTTCAAAAATTAATCAAGATCAACATTTTGAAAAGATAAATTCAAAGATACATTGACTAGAAATATTCAGCTTGCAAGAAAAGGTAACATGCAAGTTTTACGTTAAAACGAAACACAACGTTTTGTCCACTATGTAGTATTTTGAATTTCTGACTTATTTAAGTTTAAAATAAAGTCTTGGAAGTGTCTTTAAAATAAAGTAGACTCAATTACCTTTAAATAGCTGGTGGCATGACTTCTTACTGACTTATAGTTTATTTAATAAGAATTATTTCGAAGTTTGCCAAACTTTCTGACAAAAAAACAGACGGCCCCGGAAAGGTTGACGCTCCTAGATAAATTATGGGCCATCTAAAACATAAAAGGGACCAGCCACCAGTGACGCTAAAAACATGTAGTTTGTACAAAATAATGTATGAACTTTAACTGAGAACTTAGGACTTTAAGCAAGTTGTTCCGGGGGGGGGGGGGGGGGGGGGGGGGGGGGGGGGGGGGGGGTGCCGATAAATTTCGGTGTTTAAAAGCATCATTTCTACTCTCAAGACATGGAAAAAAACATATGCTGACACTTCCAAGCCTTTTGAGAAGATTTTCATTCAAGCTAGTATACGAGGTATATTTAACAACAAAACTAGTACAAAGCAAACAACAAACACTTTTCATATTTAATCCCCCCCTTCATGGGTAATTTGATACATGGATCGTACTCTATTTTAAAAACTATTTATTTTGAAAACTAGAGCGACGTGGCTCCTGATACCAATTGTGGAAACCGTAGAGGGGTGAGAGAGGGGGGGGGGGTGAATACGTTTCTAATTAAAAACTTTAAATCTTTTTTATCAAATCACCAATCAAGTTTGACACAATATGAGAAGTGTTTATTATAGATCTACAATTACAAATACATATTCTAACAATACAACCACACTCACCATATATACTACAAAGAACTACCCATAAGTAACATGATATACACAACAATCCACACAATCATGATCACAATGCAAGTTTAAAGGTAAAGCGATAAATGAAAAGAAATAAGTAAAGCGAAAGGTAAAAGAAAATGCAAACCGGACACGGTGATTTATAGTGGTTCAGTCATGAAGCTCCTTTTCGCCCTACTCTACTCCCCGGGTATCCAACTCAAGGGTTACTTCACTAATCAACAAGCTCCCTTTCGGTGGAGAAAACCTTATAACGTTGCTTACATTATTTTTTGACACTAAGCTAGATGTCAAGTTCTTCTTTGGGTACAACCAAACCCGTTATGTTTTTAGTCTCAACATAACAAACTTTGTGTTTATGAGGCTAACACATAAACCAAAACCGCGTCACCTACATTATTTTTTCGACACTAAGCAAAAATGTCGAGTCCTAATCTTAGCTAAACCAATCTACCACTTTCACTAATGTATTTTGAAGGCCTAAAATACGATCCAACACACAATCAACCATCCGAATAATTAACCATATTGGAACTACAAACACTACTAAAGATTGGAAGACATGGACTCGATCTATATGTAACAAATGTTACAAATGGACTAACTAGACTACATAACTTCGGATTTTGAAGATGACCGAAGTTTTTCTCTTGCACTTGAGGGAAGAAGGAAAAAGTAGAAGATTGGATCACATTTAAACAAGATTAAACAAGTTAAATGATCAAAGATTTAGAGAGATTTAGTGAGATCTAGAGAGAGAAAGAACTAAGAGAAATTTGTGCAAAAAGGGTTGTGAAAATAGTTGGAGGTGACCCACTATTTATAGGAGTTGAAAAGCAGCCTGTCAGGAAACGGCGGTCCCAGATATATAAGGGGGCCGCCAAATAATTAAGGGGGCCGCCAACCGAATTAAGGGACCGCCCCGACAGACTCTCCTATTTTTGTCTTTTTGTTGTGACAAACTTGTCTGGTGAAAGTGAAACTTATTTTAGGGGGGAAATGACCAGATTTTGAAATTCAAAATAATTACCAAATAAAATATTTCTTTATAATTCAAAAATAATTTGTCTAAATAATTTTTGAGAAATAGTTTTGTTGTATTTATAAAAATATAAAGTTTAAGACAAAAACTTATTTCTTTGATCATCCTACAAGTTTAATATTGTTTGTACATACCTTATGTGATTTACGTCGGGTGTAAACCAATGTCCGTCTTGATGCATACTTGAGACATCGAGAGATGTTGATACATGTATGCATTGATAATTTGTGACTACGAGTAACTTGCGCACTTTACGTTACGTATTACAAGTTACATGTTTGTCATCATCAAAACATAAAGAGATCGTATAGATTAAATATCGTAATATTTGCACTAAAAAAACAAAACATGGCAGGACAATTAAGTTGACTATTATACATGCTAACATGCATTCGTCTAAACAATCACCATTGGGACGGAACGTGTCCCCCGATCCAAACCACAAAGTTCTTCTTACAGTTATGGATAGGAATGTTATCCCTGATCCAAAGACTCTTGGTACCGTGTCTACACAATAACATACCCACACATAGTAGGCGAAACCAATACAATATCATACGACATGCAGCACACAAACATATAATAGCTACATAAAAGTCCATGCGTTAACTAAAACCACATAATCACAGTTATTAAAACATTTCAAAACATATTTTTTGCATCATTTCCATCCCAAGAAAATATAATAAAATGAGACTATGAAACTCACTTGATGCTCAGCTACATGACAAAATCTTGCACACGAACTAAACACAAGTTACACTCAATTAGGCTAAATGGCCAAGCCAATGTAACAATCATATGATGGACTTTTAAACCATATACTAAGTTTATAATCCTTTAAATGCATCTCCCAATTCATTTTCATACTCTATATGACCTTAACCATTAACTTCCAACTTTTTAGTTTTTGGTAGAAATTTGTAGTCACTTTATGACCATAAATAAAATACTAAAACACCTAATTGATGGTTCTTCTTTCATCATACAGCTCCCCAATAAGTTGTGAGCTACTGTGATTTAAAAAAAAAAAAATACTAAGTGGAACTATTTTATAAAAATTCATCATTACAAAGTACCCAGATTCGGATCTGAACACACACCAAAATGTTTGACGTCCTTAAAAATACTTATAAAATGTTTTATCGCTAGCCCTTCAAACTGGAGTTAATAGACACCTTAAATATAACACATGATTTTTGGCTAACCCCAATTTGAACTTTAAGTAGGGGTTTTACTCCCCGAAATCAGACTCAAATCTGACCTGAATTTACTATTTTGACAACTTTTCTTGTGAAAATTATTTGACTAACTTCCCCATCTTAAAACATTTCGAGGCCGGACTTTTTGGAAACTAGACTCTCTGAACTTATCAATAGACATAAGATTCATAAAGAAAAATGTTACCATCCTTGAGATATCCATCGAACAACATGAACTAAAATTCTGATCAAAGCTAATTCCTATTTAAACGCGATCCAACCCTAACCAATTACATCAATATGATCCTAATTAAACCATAAAAACTGTTAATTAAGTTTATCATTATTAATTTATATATTTTATGAAACCCTAATTTATCCATCATTTTTTGTTACATGAATTAAAAAGAAAAATTAAAACAATTAGAGTTTTTAAACATACCTAAAACCTTAGATTAGTTAACACGAACCACCACTTGGATCTTGAATAATTTTTTTTCTTTTCTTTGATGTTGACCGGCTAAGAAAACAAGAGAAGGGAAAAGGGATTTTTTTTATATAAGAAAACCTTACAAATTTTAATCTTTATCAAAAACAAATTTGTATTTTATTCAAACTCTTTTTTTTCTTTTTTTCCTTCTCCACCGATCGGTCAAACACCCCTTTTTATATATATATTATTTATTTATTTATTATTATTTACACTAAAACCCTTAAATTTTAATATTTTTATAAAAACCTTTACTTATACTAGAAAACCTTTTAAATAACTATAAATTAAATTCATTTCTAAACATATATATTTTTTCCCTAACTTATTACTTCTAAAATCTATCTAACTAAATTTACTAATCTCAATCTTCTACTCTCACAAACTCCTATTATTTAACTACGTAAATACATAATACGTACACATAAATACATACACACATAAAATTATACCATCATTTTCATTGTCACAAAATGTGAACAAAATGAAAAATGGCCATAACAACCATAACCTCAATCACAATGAGACGATTACGCTCCTTGGATTGGTAGCCAAACTCACATAAGATCACATAACCACATAATTACTATAACACATAATGAAACTCAAGTCAATGCTAACGGTTGACTAACCTGCTCAAAGCACAATTGTCACACTAATGGACCAAAGCCCACAGACGCCACATGCCTTCTAGCATAATCTATTATCTAATACTTCCCTGCCATCCGAACATGAAATCGCAAAACTCGGATTAGATTTGAAAACTAAAGACATTAAAGCAATTCAAATTGTCGACAAAGACATCTAACAGCAAACAGAAATAAATCGTCAAACAATAAGCATATTCAAGCAACAAAACAGAAAACACTAAGCCAAACATAATTTGTTGTTAAAGACACCCGACAACAAACAGAGACAAATCTTCATACTGCAAAAACGAAAGAAAGATAAGCAAACGCAAAAGCAAATAAAAATAATTAGGTAGTAGATAACAACGGGGCGTGGCGGCGCGTCATGTGGCCTACAATGGTAATTTTGGTTGGTTTTTCTAGATAATTGAGAATTAAAGAGAATGACGTGAACCGCGTCAGTTAACTCTAAACGATTTGAAAGTTATGGCAAAAAAATGGTATGCAGTTAAGGCTTTGACCGAAAAATTGAATATTTTTTTCCAAGAATGAGAATAACAGCGACGGTTGGGTTTAACGGGGCGGTTTAAAAGTGGCGGCTCGACGTAACCCCCCCAGTTTGATATGAGACCCGCACTCTGATACCATGAAAGACAATAAAACCTATCGAGATTATGTTTTATTAATGAAGTATCTATAAGTTATAAAGGTTGGTAAACAATAAACATTAACAGATCGAGGCCCGCATAAGGCACAATCATGCTTGCATAATAATATAATAATGTTGTCATGTCAATTGCAAACAGTAACACAAGATAAAAATTGCTAGTCATCTCATACTTGAACTTTTGACCCAAAAAATGAGTAAATCGAGTTACTTAATAATTCAAACAAAGAAGAAAAACAGTAATCAAGTTAAAACAATTTTAACTAACTTCCTGACATACGAAAGTCGATCTACAAAAAGTTGAGATAGGTCGACCCATTTAGTTCATTATACGTGGATTTGTGTTATAAGCCATTTAGGAGTCAACATAAGTCAACCACCAAGAACACACAAGCCTTCCCTCCCATTCACATATAAATACTAGTCCTTGTCTTTCATTTTCTTTTAGTTAATGATTTGTGTGTGTGATTGTAGATTTTATATACGCAAAAATATATAATATATATTAATATTCTCAAAAGAGCAATTAAAAACTTTCCTAAAGTCTCCCTTAAGAAAAGCTCACTCTAAAAGATATATATAATATATAATATACGTATGTTTTCCGGAAAGTATGATTTCCCGGGTCGTTTTCCCAACGATTTGAGAAATTGAAACCTCGCTTGATATTGGATATTGATTTGAATGGGTTCGAAGATTGATTGGGTTTTCTATAACTACTAATTAAAAGCACAATTAAAAACAAGCAATTAAAAACAATTAAACACTTAACAATTAACGGGAAACAAATAAAACGCGACAAATAAGCAAGTACACTAAAATTAAGTCCTAAAAATGCAAACTAATTTTCTAATCCTAAAATAGGACTAAAGAAAATTTTAAGAAAAAGAAAAATATTTTTTTGATTATTTTTGAATTTATTATGAATTAAAAACTAATTTAATCTAATTAAATCCTAAAAAATAGCAAATTAAGTCCTAAAAAATTAGAAAAATGATTTTTAAACTTAGAAAAGTCTAAAATAACATAAAAACTTAGAAAACTATTTTTAACTATTTTTAAAATTAAAATCCTATTTTTAAAATTAAAATCAAAAGCTCAAAAATGAAAATTAAAATCTAA
>BQNB010074300.1:0-31840 GCA_026074375.1 Tanacetum coccineum | reverse complement strand
CTGTGACTTGTATTTTATACTATGAAGTGGCACCCCAAAGTGGTATTCCGCTGCGTTGTGATTTTATGGGGGTGTCACACTAGTACTATGTGATTCCTCTGCTGCTAATGCTGTTATGACCTCTAACATTGGTGGAGTCAAAGGTGTAATCCTACCTGAGAACTTAGGACTATTCTTTCTCATAAAAGTAAAGACCTTAGAGGGAAGAGTAACTGATGGTAGAAAACTTTGAGGTCTAACTACTCCCTCTAATTGCTTGTTCAAAAACAGTTGAATGAATCTAGGATACATAAGAAAAGGTGTACCATTGGTAATATGTCCTAGTATTCCATTCATAATCATCAAAGAAAAATTGAACTTTTGGTTGGTTGCTAAACCTACCAGAGCTGATGCTATGTTCGTCCCAAATTGTTCCCATGATGTACTCTTAGGACTAAGACAGTGAAGTAAAACATGAACTAAATACTTCCACTGAGGGCTAAAGAGAGGTTTAGAAAAAGTAAGTTGTGCCAAATTACCCTCATAGCCTATGTCTCTGAGCGAGTCCCAAATAACTTGCTTTGGAAAAACAATCAACACCATTTGCATCATCAAAGAGTAGATCAGCCCGAATGGTTGCCTCTGAAATCAAAACCTTCTTTCCAGCAACCGTGGCGCGAATATGAGGCACTTCATTAATCACTCTGAGAGAAGCGGTAGCCCAAAATTGTTGAAGCCACGGACCAATTAGATCCGGATCAACTAACAACGAGTAGTTAATGGAGCATCCAGCAAGATAATCAATGATTTGATGAAAATCGGCATTATGTTCAGTCTTCTCCACACAAGCAATCATGTTGTGTTTGTTACAAGTGCGAATATTTGCCATTGAATATGAAATTGATGTGCGTCGGAGGATGTAATTAAAAATTTGTGAATGAAAAGAGATAAAATGAGAGAAAAATGCAATTCAGTTAAGTATTTATAGGTTGCGTTGGATAACTATAAAGTTACCGTTGTAAATACGTTTTTAGCGCAAAAACGTATGTTTGACCGTGTTGCCGAAAAACGGTGGAACATACTTAGTACGTCCTAAGCAGCACTTTTTAAGACGTCATTAACTTTGAGTTGGCTAAGCAATACTTTCAACTTAAAAAGATTTCCAACTCAAATTTGTCAACCATAACTCTGCAATTTTGCAAAATATCTCTTCAAATCATTAAAACTCTGAACAATCATTCATATCCTCCCCTCAAATGTAGCGATAGAGCTTTTAAAGATCCTTTCTAAGCAAAACAGTACTTCACTTGTACACCAGTACTTTACATGTGATCCTCCCCTCAAATATAGCTATGGGTTCATCATCCTAATAGTTACCACCAAAAAATTAAATCTTGGCTAAGTCAAAGCCTTTGTGAGTAAAATCTGCTACATTTGTCCATCAGTATGAACTTGACCACAGTAATGAAGCCTTTTTGCTCATAAATAACAATCTCGAATAAAGTGATGTCGAATCTGAATATGCTTAGTTTTTGAGTGGAAAACAGGATTCTTTACAATGCATATGGTACTCTCATTGTCGATATGGATGTCAGTGTTCATGAAGTTAAATCCATAATCTAGCAGTTGATTTTGCATCCAAAGTACATGTGCACAACAACTTGCAGCTGCTACATATTCTGCCTCTGTAGATGATATAGCCACAATTGTTTGTTTCTTGCATTGCCAAGAGACCAGTCTTCTTCCAAGATATTGACATCCTCCTGAAGTTGATCGTCTATCATGATTGTCCCCAGCATAGTCACTGTCTGAAAAAGCTTCTAAATGAAAAGGAGAATCCTTAGGATACCATAAACCCAATTTTGGTTGATGTTTGAGGTACCTAAAGATCCTTTTTACAGTATGCAGGTGAGAAACCTTTGGAGTGACTTGAAATCTTGCACACAGACAAACAGCAAACATTATGTCTGGTCTTGAAGCAGTTAAATACATGAGACATCCAATCATAGACCTATAAAGATGTACATCAACATCTTTACCTTCTTCATCTTTTCCTAGAGATTTATGAGCTTCAATTGGGGTGGATGCTGGCTTAATGGTTCTAAAGTCAAATTTGTTGAGAATGTCTTTCACATATTTGTCTTGACTTAGAAAAATACCAGCAGAAGTTTGCTTGACTTGAAGCCCCAAAAAGAAAGTGAGTTCACCCATTGAACTCATCTTGAATTCCTTTTGCATAAGTTCTTCAAAATCCTTCACCATAGAAGACTTGGTAGATCCAAAGATAATATCATCTACATATACCTGTACCAACATGATATCTCTTCTATCCTTCTTAATAAATAGAGTTTTATCAATAGCCCCTCTCCTATAGCCATGTTTCAAAAGAAAAGTGGAAAGTCTTTCATACCATGCTCTTGGGGCTTGATGTAGGCCATAAAGTGCCTTGACAACTCTGTAGACTTTGTTTGGATGAGCAGGATCTTCAAAACCTGGAGGCTGTTTGACATACACTCTTTACTGTGATGGTGCCATTTTAAAAAATGCACTTTTGACATCCATCTGATAGACAGTAAAGCCCATGAAAGATGCAAATGCCAAAAAGAGTCTGATTGCTTCAATTCTGGCAACTGGTGCAAAGACTTCATCATAATCCACACCTTCCTCTTGTTTGTACCCTTGTGCAACCAGTCGTGCTTTATTCTTGATATAGTAACCCGATATCTTTTATCTCTCTTGTTGGGGGGGAATGCGGTGTGTCCAAAAAAAAAACCCATTTAGTACCATCACTCACTTTCCATCTGGTAAATCACATAATAAGCAATACAGCTTGTACTTGAATTGAAAGCATCCCACAGCTCTTCTTGCATCGCTTTAAACCCAACTTTTCATCTGCTAAAGCTTTGATAGACTTTTTCGTCTTCTTGGGTTCCTCTTGAACAAGAAACAACAAACAACATGTCGTTGATCTTTGGTGGTTAGTTTTCTGTTTTTAGCTTGTATATAAAAGACAGCAAGGCTTTGTGGTTGGATAGAGGCACTTTCTTTAAAAGCTTTCATCTTTTTGTGAGAATCCCAGCAGTACTTTTAACCATTAATCCTGACTTTTGTAGATGAATCTTATGATTTCTAAGTGTAAAGGAGTAGAGGTTACAGCATGTGGGATCCAGTTTGCCTGTAAGTCGGGGGCAGCTTCCACCTTCCTCAGTGCTGTATTTTCATCATCAAAAGAAATTTTAGAAAAAACACATCTTTGAACATCAGCAACAGAATCAGTAGGTGTATTGCCAGTAACTTTGAGAAGGTGTGTTAGCAAGTGGACTTAGAGATTAAAGTACGTTGGCCTCATTCTTTTCCCTTTTCAAGTCCTATTCTCCTACATTTTCCCTTCTAAAAGCGTTTCTTGTTCTTTTGAGCGTCATAATGAAGTTTGCAGAAGATTCATGATGCATCAAATTCACAAAACTCGATCATGTTAAGCTTGTTCGTCAGAGGACAATGGAACTTCTTTGTCAGCAGTACGTTCCTCTGAATGCTTATGCTGAACTGTATTAATGCTTGGACCATGAACAATAAACTGCTGGTCATCTAGATCTTCAACATCATCATAAAGTAGATACTTTTCCTCCTAGAACATCATAGTTTTTCTCTTTCCCTTTCAATGTATTAATTCAATGAGAGATTAGAAAGTTTCAAGATCAAACATCCAATCAGGACCTTTTTCCTCTTTGATTCTCCTGATTCTCAAGAAAGTCTACATGAAGACAGTCTTGAACTTTTCTTGTGACCCTGTTATAGACTCTAAAACCTTTGCTGTTAGTAGAGTATCCCAACAGATAACCTTCATCCGACTTGCCATCAAACTTACCCAAATGATCTAGGGTATTAAGTATAGTCAGAGGACATCCAAAAGGTCTCATGAAACTGATGTTAGGAGATCTGCCCATCAAGATTTCATAAGGAGTCTTCATTTAAGGTTTAGTCACCAAAACTCTGTTAAGCACATAACAAGCAGTATTGACTGCTTCACCCCAAAATTGAATAGGTAAGAGAGAGTCCGCTAACATAGTTCTAGCAGCTTCAATGAGAGTCCTATTCTTTCTTTCTTCTGCGACATCTATTATTGCTGTGGAGTCCTTGCAAAGCTATATTCTCCTTCTCTTGATCCCGTTCTTGGCACAAAACTCCATTTCATTAAGTTATTCTTGAACCTCGTTCCATGGTCACAACCTGATTGGTCTTCACTTTATTCTTTAGCTTATTTCTAACCCCACAATTCAAATCATGAAGCATATCATATGTCTCATCCTTTGTAAGCCAAGAAAAAACACCCATCTAATGGTGTACTACAGTCGTCAGTAACCACCCAAGCAGTACTTTTCTATTACACTCCTACTGAGAACAGGTTCCAAATAAATCATATGAGCAATTCTAGAGTCTCTGACTGGTCTTTCCTTAATCTTCTTGCAAGAATCTTGTGCTGTTTTACATCACCCTTTGCTACATGCCAAACAGAATGATTAAGCTTGAATGACTTGAAGGTAAACCTCTGAACCAGATTGCCTTTAACGCAACTTGTTAATATTCTTGAAGGTTGACATGCCCCCAACCTTCTGTGCCCTAAGACACCTTCTTCCTTTTGTTTGCCTTGCAACAAAACAAGTTACTCCTCCAGAAGGAATAATATTCTTTAGATCCAGACTGTATACATCATTCTTTCTAGGAGCTCTAAGAATTACCAGATCTTCATCAACAAACTTGAACTTTGGAGATAAGATAAGACACTCCTTATCAGTGAAGAGAACATTATGCTTCTTATCACAGATTTGAGAAACAGATAAGAAGAGATTGAACTTAAGCTCTTCCGACTAGCTAACTTTCTCAAAATTAAGCATGAATATCTTGAGGGTTCCTTTTTCCGAGATTCATCCTCCTTTAGAGTCATTCCAAAAGCCACATAAACCACGCCTTGAACTCTTTAAAATCAGACAGCTTGTCCTTGTCTCCTGTCATACTTCCAGAGCATCCACTGTCAATAAATAGCATAATCCTTGAGATCTTCTCTGGATTTGCCCATAACAAACAAGTTACAGAATTAGACCTCTTTAGGGACCCAAGTCATAACTACTTGGATAACCCCTAATGGAGTTACATACGCCATTGGTTTGATGTGTAAGAACCATTGTCCCTATTCACAGCATCTAGATAGTTCCCTTTTGGTCTCCATGTTTGTTTTGGATTTATCATGGCAACCCCCTTGACTCTTACATTCTGTAGAAGTACTGCTTGTGATCCAGCAATACTTCCTTTCTTAAACCAGATAGATTTAATGATTTTCTTGGGTCTTTGAGGTCTGTGAGGAGTCCTTGTGGTAGAAGACCTTGATGATGGTGAAAAACTTGAGGTTTTAGGTCTTATGTTATCCATCCTTGGATAATAAGGTCTACCAGTACTTTGTGAAAGTACTGCTTGTGGAACTCTTGGTCTAGCAGTACCTTGATAAAATACATTAGCAGTACTTTTTGAAGGTACTGTTCGAGTCAATTTTGGTTTGGCAGTACTTTTCAACCCTTCCCTTGTAAGTACTGCTGATGGGATAAAAGACCTCCTTTGGTGAGGGTACCTAGAGTTTCCTGAGAAGTTACTATGGTTCACCCTATTGATGTTGTTCCACTTACTGGTCCTTAGTGTCCCTTAACAAACCTGTGTTCCCCTTAGGTTTATGATTTGGGTTTGTTTGAAGTTCTTCATTAATTACAATCCTTGATTAGGTGATTAGGACTGTAACATACAAAACATAATTTACGGCCCCTTTGTGCCCAAACACCCGTTTTCCTAGATCCTTGACCAACAAATGTTTGACGCAGCTAGTGACCTGTTTTCACAAAAGATGTTTTCACTATTTTTCTGTTTAAAAAACAGTTTTCCTTTTGAATTTCTAAAGAAGAGTTTAAAACAGTCCTTCATCATCAACTGTCAACCCTATCCTTCAATTTGACTTTTATTTTTATTTAATTTCTGTTGACTAGACTTTGTATTTCTTGATTAAAGACCTATATTCCTAATGGCTAGTTTCCCCATCTATCCCAGTAAAAGGAGACATTTTGCCCTAGGTGGTATGACGTACCTGTTGGTGGCGGACCGAATGGAATCCTTTTTTTGTCTTTTGAAAATTAGAACAAAGATTCAGTCGAATTTGTATTCCCAGAAGAATTGTCACTTTCCATACCACTACTAGACTCAACCCCAAATCCTATACATGATTTATCAGACAAATATCTTTGTTTGTTTAGGACTTCATTTTTGAATTACTGCAGGCATTGAGACCATTTTCAATTTTAAAACCTTGAAAGTTCATCTCTTTCTTTTAAGGCTTGATCTAGTTCCTTTTGTTTTTCTTCTAGTTTCAAATCCCTTATCTTTAAGTCATATTCCATCTGTTCATACTTATCACCCCATGCATATTCATTCTTTTCATGTGTTTTAAGTATAACTTCTAATGACTCTAAGCTCATTTGATATCCTAGAATTTCAGTCCTAGCCTTTTGAAAATTATCTCTTTCAGTTTGATAGCTTTCCACGCAAGCTTTTATTAAGATTACTACATTTGGACAGTAAGGTACCTCTAAGTTGTTGTAGCCATCAAAGCTAGAGACACTGGTTAATCATCAACCTTTTTGTTCCAGTCAAAAATGGGGAGTGGGGGGTGAGGGGAAATCACCAAGTCCATCTTGTCCAAAGTGCACATGTTCTGCATCAAACTCCATGCTCCAATCATCTTGTTCAACTTCAGTCAGTGCCATCATAGCAAATGTCACTGGTTCAGCATCGAATTCCTTGGTCCAGTCAATATCTTCATTGTTGTCTGTTGCCACCCAAGGCTTTTTTGAGTTTGAATCTTCAATAGCCAAAATCCTCTTTTCATTACGACCATTTGCTCTATTTTCCTGGTATTTAGCAAATCTACACTCCCTAGCAAAATGACCCAACTTTTGACAGTTAAAGCATTCAATCTTTGACTTATCAAAGGTAATCCCATTCTTTGGCTTGAGGTCAATGGGTCTTCCTGTTTTCCTCATAAACTTCCTTATCCATCCTTGCATTTATCCCTAGCCACAGCTGCCATCGAATGTCAATTTCTTCCATAGCATCTTCATCAATTTGCAGCAGGTCTTCATCATCATGAGTTGTAGGCATGGATGCTTGTTGAGCAAAGAAGGAACATATGATTTCATCTGAGTGGGAAGGCACAGGTAGGAAGCGTTTGCGACTTGCTTTGAGTAGGCCAAAGAGAAATATCCTTTTGGGATGTTTGCTAGATCAGTCAGTACTGTTGTTTTCAAAGTACTACCTTGACATTCTGTGGAGCAAAAAGCAATATTTTGTGAGCTGGAGTTGAAACAAGTAAAAAATATACGACAAAATAAGTTAACAAAGAAAACAAAACTTAACAACCCTTCAATTCATGCCATTAAAAAAACAAACCCATGTCAAGTTTGTTGTGAGATCATCAAAACCTCCATTCATCCAATCCAGTTGTCCCCGAATCATTGAAGCAACTACATCCAACGCAGAGTGGGGGAAACTTCTTAGAAACATTCAAATTCCCAATCTTCAAGGGACACAGTTAGCATCATATAATTCAACAAGCATACTAAGAATTTTGGCGGGGGAGAGACCTTTCGGTATGCTGAATCTAGAGCTCTTCTCTAGATCTGATAGTAAACGTCTCCGAATTGTTGTTTCAAAAGATTCTTTTGCATCTTCTTTGATGCTTCATTGCCTCCAAATCTTGCTTTTATGGCTGTCCATAAGGTTTTTGCATTTGTGGCATCATGAAAACTAAGCAGATGTCTATCAGGTATTGCAGAAAGCAATATGTTAAGAGCTTTCTCATTGTTTCTTTCCTTGGTTGCAGCAATGAAGTTTTTTTTGGTGCTGACGAGGATGCAGGATAAGTTGTGGCTTGGTCTCCATTGGTGATTATATCCCATAGAATATGATCAGTGATAGCAATATACTGTCGCATCTTCATGGACCATACGAAGGTCATATTCACCTTTCTTGATCATAGGGATTCTTAGTGCAGTAACGGACGAGGTAGTGAGTATTAGGTTTCAGCTTCGAGACATCTTTTAGGAGTTTTTGAAAAGATTTCGAATGATTAACGTTCTTCTAGATCAGAGTCTCTACACAAGCTCTGATACCACTTGTAGGATCGATATTCCTTAATGAAACACTGATATACTGTCAACTATGCGGAATCTAGTTGGCAGTACTAAGAAGAACACACAATGATTAATCAAACGATTTGTATTACCACACTTTGAATCTGCCTAAGTTTGCAGATCCTAATACAATACTAATCTCTAATATCACTAACTAATGCTTTTTGCTATTGTTGCTTTGTTGTTCGTGTTCATATATCTCTAATACCTTCCTAGAGATCCTTTTATAAACATAAGGATAACTCTAGTAGGTGTACAGTCCTTGTATGACATAAACACTAATCAATACTAATCATAAAAATAACTGTTACAAGATAATTACTAACATAACCGTTTAAATAATAATCTTTTAAGATTCCTTTATCCACGGCAGTACTTCAATCTTTAACTGGCAGACTTTTGCCTTTTCTTTCTACTTAGCAGTACTTTGATCTTTTAACTTATATTTCCCAACACTAACAAAACAAGTGTTTCTTCTAAAAGCGACCTCTAAATCTGAATCACAAAACTGCCTAACCGAGAACAGGTTGTGCCCCAAGCCCTCAACGAAATAAACCCTGGTGATTAATATATTTCCCCATTGAAGATCACCAAACCCCAGAATTGCAGCAACATGATCATTTCTAAAGCGGACAGTTCCTAAAAACTTCCAGACGAAATTGATAAGAAGCTTTAGATTCCTGGTCATATGCTTGGAGCAACCTAAGTCGATGCACCATAAACAAATTGGATACCTGCCAAGAAAACAATGTAGGATTATGGAAACCGTCTTGTCTGAAGGTTCATGAGGGTTAGTAATACATGGATTGTAATCACACCATTTAGATGACCTTAGAGGCCCTGGATTTATTATTTTTGGCCATTACAGTCAAACATTCTTCCATTTGGTGACCACCTACGGGTAATACTAGGTTCACTAGATGTAGGTGAAGCAAGTCTTTCTTTGGACCCTACTTTCTTAGGTTTCTTAACCTCTGCTTTCGCTTTTTTCTTACTTTACCACAAAAATTTGAGTCATTTACATAACTTAAGCACACAAACATGATATTAGCAGTAATTAAAACATTGCTTTACAACAATAGCACAAACAACTTTAATTTTGCATTCCGAATAGCGGGCTTAACCTTATAACATTCAGATGACAATGTTCTATTGCTTAGAAAGCATAAATTCTATGTGGTTCTTCTACCATCAACTTCTTCATCATGTTGCAACGATCTTGAACGCAAAGGGACCCTATCATTCTTGTACTCACCTCCTAGGCTGTGGCTTGTGCTAGCAGTGGATGTTTAGTCCAGTAGAAGAGAAACCATTTGGAACAGAATTAAAACATCGTTTCTTAGTGTTGACTATGAGGTTTGTGAACAGTGAGTCGTTTAGTCCTAATACTTTGCTCTAAACTTTGTTTGATACAGGCACAAATATTGTTTTCCTAGAAGTCTTACTAGGATCAATCCTAAACATTCCAGAGGCAATCACTTTATCATTTTTCACAACTTTTGATTCTTGTGGTATGGGTACCGAGTTTGAAGTGACGGGTTTTGATAAAGCATGTGACTCATCGATCTTGAGAAGACCCTTAGATTTTGGAAAAGGAGTTACAGAATAGAGTTTTAGTCCAGAAGAAGAAGGTGATTTTCCCAAAATTTATTGCTTACAAAACTAAGTATTCAGACTCATACCTTTGTGGTGTCCTTTTGTTCAAAAACCTTATCAGATAATATGCACTTAATGTTATGTTTTCGTAAATCATATCATTTAATTTGTTTTGCAAAGAGTGAGTTATTCCTTTAGTTTGGGCCCATGACACATTAATAGAGTAAAAAAGGTTCTTAAGGTAGACTTAAGATGAGCATTTTCTTTTTCATAATTCCTAATCTGAAACTCTAATTCAACGTTCTCATTTTTAAGTTTCTAAGGCAAAAGATCAAGGGTATTTGATACACATGGAGTATCCTTACTTTTACCTTTTTGATCTCCCAACTGAGCTTGCAACCGTTCGATCTTTTGTTGAATGTCATTATAAGCTTAATCCCCGTACGAAATTTTGGTCATATTTGCATTCTTCACGACTTTTGTATCACCAATCATTCCAAAGATATTAGCCATTTTCAGTTCTCCCTTTTAATGATACAATTTTCAAAACGTTCTTTTGTACGTTCAAGCTCAGTTTGGAGATTGGAAGTATCTACAACAGAATTACTTTGCACAATAGACATAATATCCTGACTGACAACTGCTCTCAAGAGACGCTCAATTTCCAATTCCAATGCCTTGTGCTTAGCAAGAGATTCATCTTCTTTTGCAAGAGATTGGAAGTCTCGAACAAATTTGGCTGCTTCTTTCAAAAATTGTATTTTGAAATTTTGAACTCTAGCATCAACTTGGTTAACGATAGGTAAAATTTCATCTTTTACAATTTTATGGATCTCTTGATGAGCACTAGAAGACCAATTATGTATATCTAAAGTCATTTTTTGTTTGACAACACATGAAGAGTTTATAATGGTGCGTTTACCCTCATTTAGAAAATTTGTCAAACACTGGTGTAGTAATCAAACCTGAAAACTCTTCATTTGGTATTGAAATTGATTTAGAAAAGCATTGCCCAATTGTTTGGAAGTATTGAAAAATAATAACATCCGTCACGTAACCTTGGCCGTTTGAGAAACAAAAACCCCGAATGATATTAATCTTTGTATAATTTGCTGGTATTTATTTTCCTTTGTTTCAATTGTTCATTTATAAGCGACTAACACTTGAGCAAGTTTCCAGAGTCTCCCCAAATCATAACACAACAGGTGGATCATGCTTTTCTAATATAACCTTTGCCGTTATACAGACTCTTATTGTTTCTGCTAGCTTGCTTGAGATAACAAGATTTTTATAAAAAAACCCCAATGCCATTTGTCTTTCGGTGTGGTAAAACGAGTCTGGCTTAGGTGAAAGCATGTGCATTGTAGCACTGGGTCTATGATGACAGTCTTCAATGTCAGCAATCATCATTGTGATTCTGACAACAGATGTATTGACCCGGTTTCTACCTAGGTGTATGGGCTTCTTTCTTTATACCCTTTATCTTATAATTCTTTTTTTATTCTTCAAAACCCCTTCAGTGCTTACCGAGACTTCATGACTAGTACCTTATTGGGTTTGTTCAGCACTTAGCTCCATCCCATCCTGGTGGGTGTGTAAATCAGTTAATGGTATGGTGTAGTGGACACAATGGTTCAGTCGGCACTATTCCCTTTATGTACTTTACTCTTTTTTTCACTCATACCTAGGGACCTTTCTACTCTATCTAATGAAGTGTTCCAGGGTAGATCCTTTCGGTTCTGGATGGATCATAAAACAAGGATACCTAACCTTAACCGCCTTATAACTCCTTAAGAAACAACAGTTGGTCGGTCTTTGGGGTATTGCCATGAAGATCCATAAAACCATTTGATAAAAAAATCAATCAACGTGTCTGAGAAATCACTTTAAGAAATCACATTGAGTGTTTTTTTGGGGGGTGGGTGGTTTTGATGTGGGGGGGGTTGGACAGAGTTACCAAAAAGCCCCCCTACAATATGCACACATTATGAAAAGATTTTAACAATGCGAGGTTTGTGAACGCACATATAGATTAAAGATCGTATCCATTATTAATCCGTATTGATCACATTTTAATCACTATTAAAATGTGCATCGTTTGCATCGATTGACCTGTTTTGACCAAAATATTATCTAATTCCTTTATCTTATTCTTAAGTTGAATATGTTTATCAAGAAACTCTTCTTTGCGTATTTTGAAATCAGACTTCAACCTTTTCTTTTCTTCTTGAAGAGAAGAAACGGTTGCCTTTTCCTTTGAAAGCTGTTTATTTAAATTTGAAATTTCCTCATGTTACCTGAAAAGAAATAGGGTATTGGAAATTCACGAGAATGATCCAAAGCCGTTATTTGGATTAACTCTGACAGGAACTTAAGTAAAGTTCATTTATCTTTTTAGTAACACACTCTTGATAAACAGTTTTTGATAACACCTTTCAAGTTTGTCATATTTTTCTTGACTAATTTCAAAACACTTTTCTTGATTTTTATATCTAGCAAGCTCAATGGTCAATTCAGCATTTGTTTCTTTCATTTTATGATTGACCAAATTGACTTTCTCAACTTCAGTAGCTAAAATTAAAAAAAAAAATTAGAAATAAAGGATTCATTGGACACGTGTTTCCTCAACAGTTGCAAAATGTTGATCTACTGTTCCCCCACTTTGTTCTGCACTAAAAACCTCAGAAATAACATTACTATCATTCTATTGTACTTGGTGTGGATCAGGAATGGGCTCGAGTAGCTCAGTATACTGCTCCTCTTGAGTGAACATATTAAATATATCATTATTATAGCAATTTTCATAATGGTGTACCTCAGCTGATCCGTCTGAATCATAGACGGGAGCTTTGTGACTCTGAGTACCCGATGTCGAGGCTTGCTGCAAATTAGCCATCAAAATGCAGTTTGCATTGACTTTCTCAATCTCATCAAGATCCACTACAGCAACCATCAAATCAAACTCTTCAGCTTGGAGTTGGATTCCTGTTTCTTCCTTTTGAGCAATTAGCAGATGAGTCTGAAGATAAGCAGCATCCCTTCTCCGTGGTCTAATTGTGCAGTTCCTAGCAAGATGACCCATCTCGTGAAATTGAACACTTATCCTGATTACCATTATCCCAAGCGCCATTAAAACCTTTAGCATGTGCTGCAACAACATTACCATTCCCATTCGGATTCTGATTAGCAATCCTCGAAACAACAATAAGCCTATTCTGATTTCCAACATTCTGAACACTCGGATTCTGAACTACATTTTAAACAACCTAATTCCCAATAGTCTGTACTACATTATACCCATTCTGATTCCCATCATTCTGACCCACCACACTGTCTAAAACTGATTTTTCCACCATTGCCTTTAACCCATCTGCATCTGCTGTCATGACCCCCATAGTCGTACCCGGTTTAAGCAATCTCCATTAGAGGGTTTGATAAAATGTCTCTTGTTTGTTGGTTGGTTGTGTTGAATAATTTATTTGAATTTGTTAGCCTCAATCTATGAGTCGGAATAAGGAAGTTCGGTCACTCTAAGAACGATGGAGCTGCTTCGGTCTTTAATTAGTTTAATGTTGTAAAAAGAATATTAATCGGAATCGGGCTCGATAGTTAATCTAATCTTGATATGTTTCGGGTTTAATCCCAAGCAAACCCCGAGCCCCCGGTCCTATTAAATAATCCCGCGCGTCCACTTTTAAGTGTCGAGGTAATAAGAAACCTTTCCATTGGAAAAGTAAGTTGTTCAAAAATATCTAAAATATCTTTCTTTTCTCTCTCTCTCTCCTCTAGTTTCTCGCTCTAAAACAACTCATCTCTTTCTTTCCCTCTTTTCTAGTTCCGATTTCGTGATCGATTGTATGAAGTGAAGTGATAACGGAAATCCTACAAATTTCATGCAAGAGCTACGGTGTGGATCGTGTTGATTCGTGTAGCCAACAAGATCAAATTCGCGTGGGGTCAAAAAGAAGTCAATAGAAAAAAACCAAACCCGAATTTTTTGTGCTTAATTGTGTGAATGTTTAGTTATTAAGCAAATCTAGGCATCAGGTAGCTATTGTGCAACAGAAATCAACGAAGTTAAAAGAAAAGGTCAAAACGGTGATTATAAAGGCCGATTTTTGGTGAAAAAAATCGTATTTTTTCTAGTTGCGATTATGACAACCTGAAAAATTCATGTTGCATTTTGATTTCTTCTTGTTGCGTTTTGATTTCTTCTTGTTGCGTTTTGATATCCTTCTTGTTGCGTTTTGATTTTTTTATTAAAACAGGTTCAAAACGCAATCATTGCGTTTTGGTTAGAAGAAATTTAAATATTAAAATAATTAAACCCCTATTTCAATTTTTTTTTATGGTTCCGTTTTAATATTTTTTAATATTAATTGAGCGTGCGTTTCTGACCATTGCGTTTGACCAAATTCTCAACCACTTGCGTTTTGATAAAGTTACATTGCGGTTTTTTGATTCAAGAAGTCACCTACTAACGTGCGATTTGGTTAAAGATAGCATTGCGTTTGGTCTAGAAATCTAGTGTGAAGAAAAGGGTTTCAGTAAAACAGCCATAATTTTGATCCGTAAGTCCGTTTCAGGCCCGTGACATCTCAAATCGAAGAGAAAAACGAGACGGATTACGCCATAATCACCCTTTAGCTAGTTAAGGATTTTTCGAGCCCCAAAACCATCGTTTACTATGATTTATTGACATTTTTCAGTTTTTTTGGAATTTCTGATACACTTGTTTTTGTTTCTACTAAAGTGCACGGCCCATCTGAATTTTTTGGCCCTTTCATCAAATTGGTGAGGCCTATTTAAACAATCTGCTGTAACCCTAAAGCCGAAAAAAATTGACTTTTTTATACAATTAAATTTATTGCCAGCAATGATTTTCGAAGCAAATCATCACGTTTTCTATTGTATTTTGTAAAAATCCTGTTAATTCATTTATATCCAATTTTAATCATAGACGTGTAGAAATCCCCTGAAACGTGATTTTTGCTTACAACCCACCACCACCTCAATCACATCATATCCACTTAAGATCCAACAACTTTTCACTACTTCATAATCATGATAAAATGGAAAAGAAAAGATACATTATTCGTTCGGTTTAGATTCGAAAAACAACAAATTCAACTAATTCAAGACAAATCCAAAAGAAAGTTGATGGTAATCTTTCACAACTTCATTCATCACCATCAAGTGCTTTCAACAACGACTTAAAAAGAAACTCAAATCGAATATGGATTCAAACGCGCATATTGCAACACAACGTTTGGTCAAGATCTAGAAGACTTTTCGGTGCAAAATGTTCCTGAATGGATCAACTACAACAGCAACTTGACAACGAAAGAATTTCAAGAGGATTGATCCATGTCTGCTTTAAAGTACTCCAGACACAGTTTCAGGTGTTCATCAAGTCACGTTTTATTTGATGATGTATATGTTTGACGATACTACGCAACAAATTCCTACTATCACTCGACTCGATATTCAAGGAGATCCGTGAGCACACTGATCCAACACTTGGACTCTGTTAAGAAGTCGATTGGTAAAGGAACACAACATAAAATGGAGTATGAAAGCAGGGTGAATGAAAGACAAATCCAGACAACAGAGGAAAAGACTGATACGAGTAATCCATTGGATGCATTAGATGCTAGTTTCATTTAGCATTGAAACATGGGCAGAATCAAAAGAGCAGGATACAAGCAGCAGATCAGGGAATGATGCACATGTTGATGATGCAGATATCAGACCCATATATGATGAAGAGCCAATGGCTGAGGTACAAATGACTGCTGATGATAATGTATCTGCTACAGGACAACAGCATACTGAGCAACCTGAATTCATTAATGAAGGAGAGGTTGACCAGAATGCTGAACAATGTCATGACATATGTCCTTTGCCTGCTAAATTAACTGATGACAAGACAACTGAACTCTCAAATCAATCACTCGAGTCTGAAAATGTTTGTCTCAAAAAGACTGTTGCCCAGTGTCAAAAAGATTTTGCAAAACTCGAAGCATATTGTATTAATCTTGAAATACAAATGAAAGACAATGTTTTAAAATCAGGGCAACAGAGTCAATTTTTGAAAGAGAAAAGTAATGAAGCCAAGGTTAAAAATGACATCGATGTAAGTGAAACAATAAACCAATCGAAGTGGAACATAGTGGTTGTGCTAAATTACTTGCAGAGAATGAGCATTACATAAGGTGAAAAAGAGGCATTTGAACAGACTTACAAATTTTCTGTTTTGATTCTAATCAAAAGTACACGTGTTAGACCAAAAACCAGAATGACTCTTTACTTGGAACAAACTGGAACAAAAAGTCAGATGAAAATGCTGATGTACTAGCTCAGATTCAGAAAAAGGGGTTTGCAATTGCAGCATTAAAAAATGAGTTAAGGAAACTAACGAGAAATAGTGTGAATACTAAGTTTGCAAAACCATCAATCTTGGGAAAACCGGTTGGACAACCACTCAAAAACAATCTTGTTAGATAAACGACTGCGGTTACGTCTGAAAGACATAGAAATTTTCAAAACCACGGTTTGCCTCCCATGTTGATGTGAACAACGGACTTCTCAAAACCAAGTCACTACACCATTATTGTGCCTAAGAGAAGAGGAATCTGCCCCTTCAAAACTCATTACCATGTTTGCAACGAGCTCATCTAGGTTAGAGGCCCTTTCCAAACGACATTGTTCATAATCACTAACCTAGAGGAAGCTAAGAAAAAGACACGAGTGAACACTCTAGGATCCCCTAAAAATTTTTCTGACTTCCAAACATTTTGTGTGGCTCAACGGGTCAGAAATGTGTCTTTAATGCCAATCATACTGCTTGTGTAAATAAAATTCCTAAAAGAATTCAACTCGCGTGCTAAGGTTCCATCCATAAGACAAAACAAACAGTAACAAAAAACCCTGAAGCAAATAAGGGTTGCAACGAAACAAAAAAGACAGTCTCAAAAGGACATAGGTTTTCAATAAAAAAGGACACCAACTGAGTTGTGCATTGAAAAACAACAGAGTCTTAGAACTGTCTTGAGGTGGCAACCAACGGGTAGAATTCTCAAAGACTGTTTTCTTAGTGGGTTCCAACTGGAAAGACATTCGCCTCTAGCACAACAAAGGTTGAAAGGAACCCTCAATGGTTTTCAAATGCAGATAAAGTCCCCTAACCACTGTGAAAAAGCGAACAATGCTCTTAATGTCAGTGCAGGTACCCTCTTAGTACATGTACATGTTCAATCCTACAGAGGAAGGACTCAAAGTTTGGTTTGCGAAAAAGAAAGATATCCAAAAACAGGGCTTCAAGGAATTTTTGATCTATGATCACAGATGACTTTTGAACACGAGCATTTCCAAGCTCGGGCGCATGTCAAATGGCGTCGCTGAAAATAAAACACATATCAGGTCCCACCGTTCCTCAATGTTGCAAAAGACGTTTTGAGCCGCACCGATCAACCTCGGTCTTCATGGCAATGTCGTCTGCTCTATCATTTCAGGCTCGTCTTCCACTCAAATGACTTCGATCATAACCGTTCAAAACTCGGAATTCAAGACCACAACAATTAACCGTCAAGTTCAAAGCTGGTTTCAAAATTGTTTTCCTTAAGTAGTCAAGACCAGCTACGATCACACAAGAGTTGGAATTACAATTTCCACCACTCATAAAGCATAATGCTGAGGAAAACCAGGTAGAATAAAATACAAAAATCAGAAAAAAAAACAGAAAATTTTCCAAAAAGATTCTTCTCGACATGTCTCTTGAACGATAAACATTACGCGCTTAGAATGTCCATTACATTGACACGGGGTGTAAGTGAATTCTAACGAGAGTGTGCAAATAGTTTCAAAACATGTTCATTTCTAATTTTCTAAATGGCTTATGGGGTGCAAATGGTCAGTACATCACCCCGGACTGTCAAATAAAAGGAAGGTTTGATAAACTTATCCTACCAACAGAAAATTACCGTTTCTCCAGTCTTGGGAGTTGTTTCTTACAAGACATTCAATGTTTTTAGCTCAAGAAAAAGGATAGTGTACTTTCAGAGCGCTTAACCCTTAGCGTTAGTAAGAAAAGTCCTCAGTTAACATTGGTTTTTCAAAAAGTTGAACACAATTTTTCAAGAATTTCTCGATGACAATTCATAATCTTTCAAAATTGTGTGTTCAACACTCCAACCCTCACAATGTTTTCAAAAGACAATAATTTTTCAATTGGTCCCTATTCTTTGAGGGGGGAGTTTTTCGAAAGAACAACGTTTTAATGTTCTTGATTCATCATCAACACCATGTCATAGTATTCAAAACATTAATCAGTAAAATGTCCCAAACCATTCCATGCAGACCATATTGTTTTTCCCACAATTTTATCAAGACAATTTTTAATCACAAGGTATTTCCAAAAACTATGTGTTTTATTATTTAAAATAAGGGAGAAAATATATCTAAAATATGATCTATTCGAACTCAATGTGCCGAAGAAAGGTTTTATGGTTCGATCTTATACCTAACAGCACTAATTTATACGCATCTGAAGTCATAAGTGGTTTGGTTAGGAATCAATCCTATGATCCAACCATAACTGGAGGATCCTACCCAAGGATAATCCCAAAGTTATGAGAAATAACATCCCTTAGGTATGATTGGAGATGAATGTATATGGGAATAATGCCGACTAAGATTGAGTTAACACTGGAACAATCACAACAAGGTGTTAGTAATGACGTCCTGGTAAGCATTGAAGGCGTTGAAGAATTAAAAAGAAATGTATGGATAAAGGGTCTAAAGAAAGAAGCCCTCCACACAACTATGGCAGAACCGGGTCAATACATATGCTGTCAGAAGCACAAGTTATTGCTGACCATTGAAAAACGACATCATGGACCTGTGATGCAATGCAAAAAAACCCTTTCCAGCCAATAGGAAGGAAAAATCATTTTTAGGGTCGAAGTTTCTCATTAAAAGAAACTGTCCTCATTTTTCAGCAGAGATACACACTTTACTATTGACAATCATCATAACCGAGATGTGCTGATATTGACTAGGTGGACAATCTAGCTCCAAAGCCCTCCCGAGTACTAAAACCAAAATGCACTAAATCGAGTCTAAAGCCAAGAGATAAATCAAAATCTCGTTAGGACACATTTCCATTTCAAACACTTGTGACATCATCAAGGGTTCACAAGCTGTTTAAATAGACCTACGCAATAATCATTGGATATTTGCCAAAACATTCCAATGAACTAATGTATGCACAATGAAGATGGAAATCCCCGTGCTTGAGTCAGCATCAAACAATCTCTGGTAAGTGACTTGCGAGATTCTATAGGAATCAAACTTTGTGACAAACTGGATATCGATTTGGTCCAGTAAAAATGGGGGGAAATTAGACGGTTTGATGAAGTATGATAAAATCATGACAATCCTCGATTGTTACAATAACTCTATTTAAACGATGACACGTCGAATTGATTTTCAACAATCAATTTTCTCGTTTATCAACTAACGTAACCTGGGCAGTCAAACGTGGGTAACGCAACCGACGAACCTCAATCTCATTCAAATGCTCAATCGACGACGACACACTATGTAGAAAGCTCAAGATTTAAAAGACAAAGACTTCCGCAAGCCTCTGAAATAAAGCTTTCAAGATAATGCACTAAAGAGCATGTGGTCAAAGACATAAGAGGGTAAAACAAGATGGCAAAAGACGATAAAGACAATGGACAAAAGGATCAGAATTCAAGATCGTAACAGCATGAAGGAACAAAACCTACAACAAAGAACAAACAACGAAGACAAAGTACAAGAACACTCGTAGCTTAAACGACAAAAGCAATCTCCAATCACTGATCTCATGAAAGGAGTGTCTATCAATGAACTCACTTCGGGGGAGATTGTTTAGCCTCAATTTTTATTGCGTCATTAAAGGAAGCTCATTCCTCGTGTTCAAGACCTACTTTGGGGAGATTGTTAGCCTTAATCTATTGAGTCGAACAAGGAAGTTCGTCACTCTACGATGGAGCTTCGGGTCTTTAATTAGTCAATGTTGTAATAGAATATTACGGGAACCGGCTCGATAGTATCTAATAATGTATATGTTTCGGGTTAATCCAAGCAAAACCCGAGCTAACGGGTCTTAGTTAAATCTCTGCGCGCGTACACTTTTAAGTGTCGGGGTATATAAGGAACTTTCTACTTTGGAAAAGTAAGTTGCTCAAAATACTAAAAATAACTTTTCTCTTTTCTCTCTTCCAACTCTCTCTCTAGTTTTCTCATGTAATGAGGGGGTGCTGATTGATATGGAGTGGGGCTCTAAACAAACTCACTCGACTATTTCTTCTTATTTCTAGTTCCGATTTCGTGATCGATTGTATGAAGTGAAGTGATATTGGGATCCTACAGAATTCCTTAGCCATTAGAACAAGTGCCATGTTCATTGCAGTTGTGGGATCTGTAATGTCTTCGGGATTTGGCATTAGTTGTTGCATTAGATTCTGGATTGAATGTAGTTGTGGTTTTAGTTTGTTGTTGTTGGGTAGTGGTTGTTGCATGTAGGTACTTAGTGATAGTTGATCTGGGTGAAACACTTGATAATTGAAAGGATTGTTGGAATTTGCCATGAGTGCCAAAGGATCATGTGTTTTTGCAAGTCGTTTAGCTCTTAGTTTATCTACCTCCTTTTGATTGTACTTCAAGAATTCATACAACTGAGTGTAATCTACTGTATGCAAGTCCTTTGTTTAATGAATAATGGTAACATGTCCACTCTAGTCTGGTTGTAAGTTGTTTAGGAACTTGAGATTATTGGCAATCTTTTCTGGAAAGTGTTTGTTTCTCTTGAAATCATTCATTAACTTTGAGAATCGATGATAGTAAGACTCAATTGATTCCCCATCAGTGGAAGTGAACATTTCCCATTCATTAAACAACTTAGCCTTCTTCTCCTGAATTCCAATATCAGAACCTTTCATCATTTGTTAAACACGTAACAAGATTTCCTGAGCAGTTTCACAACTATCAATAACAACATAGATGTCTTCAGGAAGACCGAGAAGAATGGTCTGAATTGCTTGATCATCAGCTTCCATCTGTTTAATTTCTGCTTTCGTGAGTTCATCTTCAGTTTGTTCATGAAAAGTTTTAGGAACAAGAACTGCACGAGCTGCATCACCTGGTTCAGGAATCATTCGTCTGACATAAGGACCATTTATAATGGAATTGTAGATTAACTTTCCATTTGGTCTACTCTTAGCATAACGAAGAAGACGAGAGGACCATGGAACATAGTTCTCTTTGTTAAGCATAGGAGGGCGGTTTTCAGAACCAGCAGCATAAATGTCTTGTTGAGTCGAAATTGCAAAAGTGATGTGAAATAATAAGCAAAGATCGTTTTAGTGATTAGTGGTTTGGTATACACGGGATTTTACAATTCTTGATAAAAGCATGAAAGTAAGTTAATATTTCACGGGATTTAACAAATCAAAGAAAAAACCATAAAAATCACTTAACGAGAATTGTATAATTCACCCAAGAGAAGTGTATAAATCACTCAAAAGAATTGTATAATCCTCCCAAGCAAAGTGTATAAAATTCCCAAAAAACAGTGTATAAATCGCCTTTGACAGAAATGTGTATAAATCGCCATTGATGAGAAATGTGTATAAATTGCCTTTGTTGAGAAATGTGTATAAATCGCCTTTGATGAAAATGTGTATAAATCGCCTTTGTTGATAAATGTGTATAAATCGCCCTTGTTGAGAAATGTGTATAAATTGCTATTGATCCTTTAACTATACATATATATATATAGTAATAATTTCTTAATACATATATATAATATATAACCAAAATATCAATTAAGAAGAGAGAGTAAGTATTCCGTAAGGCTTCAGGAAGATTACTTTTACCCAAAGTAAAATCCAAAAACCTTCCCGTGTCGTTTCCCAACGAGGCGTGAATTGAGAATCGTGATAAAGTTCGTGATTGCGCGTTTGAATGATTCAATGATTTTTTGATTCAATGATTTTTTGATTCTATTTCTACAATTAAAATACAAAAACAAGTAAAAGCAAGCCTAAAACGAAAGCAATTAAAGTTAAAACACGAAAACGATAACGGGAATCAAAACCCGAGCTTTAAAAACCTAAATTTCCAAATTTAAACCCTACAAAAGCAAATTTAATTTTTAAAGGTCCTAAATGATAAAAGAAAATTTTTAAAAAAAGAATTTTATTTTTTTGACTTTTATTTTATTTATTATGAATTAAAAACTGATTTAATCTAAAAAATTAATTAAACATACTAAACTAATTTTAAAAATTCATGAAAAATTACTGAAAATACTTTGAACTATGAAGAATCTAAAAAAATCAAAGGGGTCAATCAACTTATCTCAATAAGCTGGTAATAAGCTAAAAAGGCTGTTAAATCTTCAACTGCTCCAACAGAGTTAAGTATTAATGTTAACAAATTCCTAAAACGAAAAAGACCCAAGGGCGAGTGGTGATGAGTGTATGTGTTAAGGTATGCTATGAAAGAGGGAGGTCACAGGTTCGAACCATGTGGCTTCCCTTTTTGGAAACACTTTTTTTTTATTTTTCTTTTTTTAAAAAGCTAAAATATAAGCAAAAATAAAAAATTTTAAAAAGGAACTTTTTATAAAACTTAAAAATAAGCTAGAAATAAGCTGATAAAAGATGACAGAATGACTAGATACTTAAAATGAACTAAAAGCAAAACTGGGTGGGCTTTTAGACTGGGTGGACTTTTAGGCTTCAAAAAGCAAATGGAAAACAATTAAGCTAAAATAAGCTAACTACCTAGACCTAATAAGCATAAAACTAATTCACAAAAAATATCCTTTAAATAAGCTGGAATAAGCAAAATTTACTTAAAAGCTAAGGTTTTTCTCTCTTAACAGCCTTTGCCAATAAGCTGTTATAAGCTTTAAGCCAAGGCCAAATAAGCCAAAAGTAACTTAATCCTAACCAAATAAGAAAATAGAAACATAAATTAATTAAATCCAATAAGCCATGAGCACATAAATCAAATTTAGCTTCTAGCTAAAACTGAGAACCAAACAGCCTAATGGGGCACTTTTGAGCTAGAAATTAAGCTAGTAGACCAATAAGCTAAGCCTTAAAGACTTTAAACAAATTAAGATTAACCTACAAACTATAAGAATAAGCAAAAAATAAGCAATTAGGATAACTAATGAGCTAGAAAATCAAGGAGCAAAAAGGTCGGTATATGCTGATCACAATCAGTATATACTGAGCCTTGATTTTGACAAATGCTAATTTTAGCCCTAAATTCAGATATGAAAATAAGCTCTAAACCCTAAAATAAGCTCAAACAGATTGAGCCTATACTACAAACTACTTGTGCTATCAATTTCAAATCCTAAAACTAACATTAACTAATCTAAATTTGCTATTAAAATTGGACTTTAGCTTTGAAAATGAGACTATGACAGATTTGGCTAAAAACTAAATTAGCAATTGCATACTCATTCTAACTCATTTCTACTGCATTTAGACTCAAAACAAGCATGACTTAAACACCAAAAGCTACTTATGAAGATCTAAGCAAATTAAGCTGTATTATCAAACTTAGAGAACCACAGATTCAAAACATGGCTACTATGAACCTAAAATTTGAAATTTAAGCCTAAACAACTATTAGAAACTAATTATAAGACTAAGATTAAGCTAATTAAAGTTGAATTAAAAACCAAAATGGCCTAGGCAAGCACTAACAAGAGTTTTTAAAAGCCTCATTTTGACCATTTTTATAAATCTACACTAACTACTACACATATTTTTCCTTTTTCTAAGTAACTAACTAGAATGTTTGGACTTTCGTTATTTTTATAACTTTTAGGGTCACAAAACAAGAAGCACTTTAATCTTAAAATGCCCAAAAAAGGATAAATTCATCGTCCCCGATTTTTCACTTGTCCCAAACCAAGCTCAAAAAATAAAAATCACCGTTAAATATAAGTTAAGATGCTAACACTACTCATACTTGTAACTTGTGGAAACTTTCACCTCCCCGAACAAATATTATATAAGTAGTTGAATGAGCCATTTCGAATTTTCAACCATGATCAACGTTTTGCAAAAATTCTTAATCTATGCTTTCACGTTCCACCCAAAGTCAATGAGTAGGAAAGCGAGATCATACCATGTAGCGACTTTCATCTTGGCACATCCCAACCTTGCGGCTAAGTGACCAGGCTTTTGACACCCCACAAAGACTAGTATCGAGACTCACGGACATTCGATCTCAAAAACTCTTAGGCTTCCCGTCAAATAAATAATTTATTTAGAAAAACCACAACTTAAAATGACATAGTCTTAGTTCAAAAGCATATTTAAATTTAAGAAAAAGAGATTTTCCCTATATTTATTAAATCACATATATTACACTTAATATAATTATGCATCCTTTAAACTAAGGAAATCCTTGACCTTTTAGAAGGCTGCAACATCGGTTGTGAGCCGGCAAGATGCAACAAACTTTTATCAGTCTCGGATAATTACTATGTGACTTATTTAGAAGACTGCAACATCGGTTGTGAGCCAACAAGATGCAGTAAACTTTTATTAGCCCACAATTTTTATTATTATTATTACCTCATTTTTTCATTTTTCATCAATTTTTTTTACACTTTATATTACCACGATATAGAGAAAATTTCTTTTTAGAAAATTTAAGTATAAATTTGAACTAAAATTATTGATATCATCCATACTTCAAAAATTGTTGATTTAAGTTTAATTTTCGAAAAGAGCACGTATTATTAGTCTGATTAGAAGCTTATGGGAGAAAAAAGCCACAAACTACACTTATGAGCTTCTTAGATTTCCAACTAATCCTTGTTTAGCATCCAACTCATACTTAACTCTATCATTTTTCGTTCTTCGCAAATTTAAAATCTTTAATAAAAAGATCCGTGAATGCTTAGTCTAAAAGTTAAGGAATAAGCTAGAGCTCAACATGCTCGATCGAGTCAAAATTTATTCTTATTCTACCTAGCAGGAAAGTCAAAATTGTGACAAAACACTTATTTTCTTTTTAAAATTTTTCATTATTTTAGTATTTTGGTGGTAAAAACGGGATTACGCGAAAACAACGGCTGCAGGCACAATCAAATCAAAGATCCCCCTCATACTAGAACGAAACATTGTCCTCAATGTTTTAAGGGGTACCTACGTCATACTAAAGCCATTTATGAATTATGCTAAAGATAAACGTTAGTCGATAAGATTAGGATATTGGATTCCCAAATAAAGATGAGGATGTGAAGCTCGAGTGATCGAAGGACAAAACTACGATCACGAGAGTCTTCATAATCCGGGCAATCCTGGACATACGACACAAAACACAAAACACGAGAAAGGAAGAGGCTAGCCTCCTCACAACACAAAACACTTATTCATTACTACTAAAATACCATACTATTACTACGGATAAGCATGGGTTGCCACCCACAAAGCGCTTATTTTTGTTAACTGAGTCTTGAGCCTGACTCGATCCCCCATACTTGAGCTTGTCAAGGAGGATAGAAATGGAGAAACGGAACATCCAAGATAGGAATGTCCCCTCCAGAAGTCATCATCGGGCTTTCAGAAAAATTAGAAATGATCTTTGAAGGATTAAAGCCCCGATAAGATAAGAGATGAGGAGATGTTTCCTCATTTGAAGCAAGAATACCAGGATTGAAAACTTTATCCTCATTTTCAGATGAAAATAGGAGCAAAGTGTTAAACACTGGAGAAAGAGGATCACGCATGAATGAGATAGAAAATTCATTCGGTGATAGAAATCTCTTGGATTGGACTTCAATGAATATCCCTGGATCGAAAATCTTGTTTCTAGTTCCGGAAGGAAAAGAAACTACAAGGTCGGATCCGAGGGAATCACTAGAAAGAGTGAAATCCGAATCCAGATGAAGGGTGGGATGGGTGGGCAAAATATTAGGCACATGAACTCTTGGTTCTCTTGTTGGATTATCAAAAATATCCTCCACCACATCCATAGTGAAATTTCCCGAATCGGGCTCACTACAAAAGAATGCTTCATAATCTGGAAGAGATAAATCCGAATAAGAAGTGGGACTGCCACTACTAATCTCTTCCAGATTAAAGCAAAAGGTTTCAGATTCGGGTAAAGAATTATCAAAGGTGTTAGTCTCCTCCAAGAAAAAGTTAAGAGAAGTGGAGGAAGACTTGGTCACAAAATCGGAAGATGGAATGGGATTATCTTTTAATGCTTCGATCTTAGCAATAAGAAGATTGACATTCAACAATTTTTCACGAAGAATATCGTCTTTGATTTTTAAAATAATATCAGTATCAATCCCTCTAACTTTCGGGATAACAATCTCTACCACCTCTAAGCTGACGAGCTCAAAATCAGGAGGTGATGCCTCAACATAATCGATGTCGTAAATAGAGAAAGAATCGTCATCAATCGAAGTAGAATCATCGTTAGAATCGGAGAAACCCTCAAATTGATCTTTTGAAATATTAAGAGGCGGAGAATTATCACAAAAAGGCACATCACACATATTGTCAGGAATACCTTCGGACTCACTTGGGATTTAGGCAAGGTTCTCGACACTAGACTTTATTACTTCATCCGATTCCGTTACCGAAATAGTGTCAAGATGCTCATCCTCCATTACGAGAGAGTCAACGGGCTCCTCGGTTGATAAAACGGGTGTGATTGCAACACACGGAGGAAGTTCAGAAATAATAATATCTCTCAAGGGAATAGAACTTTCCTCGTCATTGTCATCATCGTAGCAAATGGGAATCTTCCAATATCGAGCTTTAGCCGCTTGCTCTTCCGCAATTCGCTTTTCTTCTTCCTTCTTTTGCATATATTGACCAACCATATCACATATGGATGTCATTTGCTCCATAAGCTCATTTTGAGAATTGAGAAGCTCATTTTGAGCATTGAAGATAGGATGATTGATGGTATATTGCGGGGGCTGAAATTGGTCAAAACCAAAAGAATTAGGATCATAGTAAGAATTTTGTTTATGATAATAATCTTCATTCATTGGTTGACATTCAAAAGTCGCATGAGGACCCCCGCAATTTTCACAACAAAGGTATTGTTGTTGAAAATTTTGAAAATTTTATGAGAAATTAAAGTCTTGATTGTAACACGGTTCCGGATTATAGATAAACGGAACTTGAGGTGAACTTGAGGTGAACAATCGTAACCATAATAAGTATCGTTCCCACAAAACTCATATGAATACGTCGGGGGTTGTGGAGGTGGGTTAGAAACGTTAGGAGAATCATTGACAAAATTAGGAGTTAAATCATAAGTGAATGAACTTCCATCTCCAGAATAGCATGTCGGATCAAAACTTGGCAAAGTTTGTGGGAGCTCATCAACGGTTTGATTGTTGCATGGTTCCGGATTAGAGATAATCAGAACTTTCTGTGGACAATTATAGCCGTAATGAGCAACATTCCCACAAGACTTACAAGTACATCATTGACAAAAGATATCGTCTAACGAATCACCACACTCGTAACAACAATGGTGGTCGATATGTGGAGGACTTTGTGAAGAACTTCCACAAGGGTCTTGATTGAAGACGAATGGCTCTTGAGGTGCATTAACAACATTGGTGTTGTCGTTGGATGACTCGGAAGTATTTAGAAAGTCTTGGAAATTTTCATTTTCATCAAAAATTTCCCTCAATTTCTTTCGTAATAGAGCACATTGTCGACAATATAGACCATCAACCGGGTCTCCACACTTGGTATAATTTTTTTCAAAAATAGGGGGTCGTTGAGACGAGCCGGGTGTTTTATTAGGATCACGAACAAACTTGCCAACGAAACCCCCTTCAGAATAAGCACATGATTTATTGTGCAAAGCTCCACAAGACGAACACTCTTTAAACGTGAAGAGTGACGCCATAAGAATTAAACAATATAGAGGGAAATGGATAAGAATAAAAAAAAGATTATTTTTGAGTTTTTAGGTTTTTTAAACAATTCATTATATTAAAGGACAAACTGAGATAAGACAACTTAAACCAAATAATCAACAAGCTTCACGGTAGCTCTTTAAAAGAAAAACGCACAAAGGAGCGGAGGAGCAGGAAAGCGCGATGCTATTAAAAAACCTTCTCCTTTCGGGTCGTAGTTCCTCGGAACAACCCTCCTTATACCCCTCTTGTAGTTTGTTAATCAATTAAAGTTGAGTCGTACCTCTCAATTGACACAAAAGGTAAGTTTTAAATCTTTTGTTTGGGAACTTATTATGATGATGCTTTAGTTGAAAGCATTATATTGATGATGAATTGCTTATCTTTATTTAGGACAATGTTTTTATATATATTTTTTTATTTTTCTTATTTTTATTTTTATATACTAATAAAAAAATGAAAAATATTTTTGTATTTTTATATTTTTATAAAGAAAATAACTTCACAAGGAAGGATCTTCAAAGCTCTAATTGTCAAACGCAACGACAATCGCTTACACTCATCCCCGGCAACGGCGCCAAAAATTGATTCGATCCAAATACGTATATATAAATAAATAATATATAAATACGTAAGGATACTATCAATAATAGTAGATAAGTAAGTATTTCGTGAGGCTTTCAAAAGATTTCACTTTTATCCAAAGCAAAACCCTAAAAACCTACCCGGGTCGTTCTCCCAACGAGGCGTGCAATGGAAAGTCGTTTGTCGGTTTGATAATCGATGTTTGAATGAAACAAGGCTTTGAATGGGTTTTCTAAATCTACGGGAAAAAGCAATTAAAAGGCAATCTAAACTAAAAACAAAAGCAATGACTAAATTAAAAACGTAAACGGAAACGTAAAAACGCGATTTGAAAACCTAAATTATCAAAATTTAATCCTAAAATGATTATTTAACTTTTTATAAATCCTAAGTGACTAAAATGTAATAACAAAGAAAACTAAAACAAAAACGAAAGCGTTTAAAGCATAAAATCACGAAAAACGTGAACGGGATCTAATCTCGTTCTTTAAAAAATCAAAATCTAAAATTTTAACAATACGAGAGCAAATCTAATTTTCTACAGTCCTATATGATAAAAGAAAATTTTTAAAAAAATAATTATATTTTTTAGATTTTTTTTAATTTTTTATGATTTAAAAACAGTTTTAAAAAGAAAAATTAATTAAAAATACTAAATGAAATGGGAAAAATCTGAAAAAATTCTGAAAAGTGCTTAAGACAAAGTCTATCTATGAAAAATAAAAGGGGTTACCAGCTTATCTAAATAAGCTGGAAATAAGCCGAAAATGGCTTATAGCTTAAATGGGCCAAAAAGGGTACAAAAATAAAATAGGAGGAGTAGTGATCAAATGGTCCTACTGGTACCGATGGTTAGTGTGTGTTGTGTTTGGGACGTGTGGGTGTGAAAGGGGAGGTCATGGGTTCGACCCCCATGCCTCTCTTTTTTTTAGAAACATTTTTTTTCTTTTTTTTTAAGAAAAAACTTACAAAATAAGCTGAAAATAACAAACTTTTAAAAAGCAATCTTTTTCAAAACTTGAAAATAAGCTAGATATAAGCAAATTAAGCTATCAGACTTGACTTTTTAAAACTAAGACTAAAATGCTAAACAGTTAAGCATTTTAAGGCTAAATAAGCTAAGGGTAAACACAAATAAGCAAAAACAGATAGGCAGACTTATCTAAAGGCTTAAGACAGTTATTTAAGCATTCTTGAATGCAAAATAAGCTAACTAAATAACATACTAAGCCATGAAACTTATAACAATCAAAGATCACATGCTACACCACCAAATTAGCCTATAAAAACAAGTTTTAACCAAGATTAAAGACAAGAATTAGTGGATTACAACCCACTGTCACAGAAGCCTTATGGCTTTTAAGCCAAATTATGCTTTTTGCAGCCCTCAAAAGAGCTTATCAAATAAGCTTAAAACACAAAACTAACCTCAAACAGATTTAGATAAGCTAGGAATGAGCTTATGCTCAAAATTTCAAACTTAACAACAAACTCTAACTATCCTAAAAATTGAATTGAAAATTGATGAAAAACTGACCCATACTTAGAAAAAGTGACTGTTTTGACCCATAATACTTAAAACTTATGAAACAGACCTAAGACTTCTAAAACCAGATCATACACTCAAAAGTGAGTGTGTTTTGAACATAAAAACACACATCTTAAACCTTAAAACTTGAAATCAAAGATTTGCATACCTAAAACTAAAAACCTTCACAATGATAAACTTTTATGAACAAAAACTTGGATTTTAACTCAAACTTGATTGTAACTTGCTTAAACATGATGTAAGACTAACATGAGGTGATTCTAAATTGGTTTTAAGACACTTCATTGACCAAAACAAATTTTATCATAAATTAAAACCTAAATCCAAACACCCCTTTAAAAGCATGAAACATGATTTTAGGCTAAAACAGATTAAGACATTTATGAAGCAAGATCAAATAAGCATATTAAAGACATGATAAGCATTTAACAAGCAGAATAAGCATAAAATAAACCTTAAATAAGCACTTGACAGAAATAAGCTCAAAATGCGAAAATGGTAAACTCACAAGGATCCATAGCTTTTTGTTAAGAAAATAAGCACTCAAAACGGCTTATACACCATTCCTATAGCTTCCCAAGAAGCACTAAACCATGGCCATCCGTTATACACCATGCTCCAAAATGCTTGAACACATATGAGTGATTTTTGGTTTTAGGTGAATAAAAGACTTGAACTCTTTAAAACTTTGAGTAAGTTTTAAGTCAAAAACAGCTTATGATAAGCAAACAAGAGATCTTATATGACTTTGAAACTTTGAAACAACAATGGCCAACAAACTCGTAAGATCAGAATTTTAGAACAAACTGAAACTTTCATTAACTTGAACAAAATTACAGTGCTTAAAATTAAATGACAGAATTTTAAAAACTTAACATAAATTTAAAACATAAAACTACACTCCCTCCCAGTTACAATAAAAACCTAATCTATTTATAAAGGACTAAGAGCACAGGGTATGCTACTTATGCTTGTTGTGTGAGAGCTTCAAAGCTTCCAATCCTGGCCCTTAAAATTTCTTGGGCTCCAAGCAATTGCATCACAGCCCTTTAATTTGGTCTTTATTAATCCACCAATAGGGAATCAAGGGATTGCCAACATGGCTTTGGGGATATGTGAAGTGGGGTGAGGTTGGAGAGTGACGTTTTGGAGTGGGGTGAGGGTTTTGTTTGTTTGTTGCAGGGTGCTACAGTATCACATGGGTTGGGGGAGATGTACAGTGCAATGGCGAGAAATTTGGTTTTTGGGTTAACAGGGTATAGGTTTGGGCAATTGGCAAAATTGGCCCCTTAAAGTGTATAATATTGTTGCAACCACAGTCCTTGTGGTGTGCATCTTTGGTCCTTGGAGTTGGTGGATATTGCACCGTTAGTCCTTTTGGACTAACAATGTTAGTCCTTAAAGACTAACTGTGTAAGGTGTAAAAGGTGTATTGGGTTAAATGGTTGTTAAGGGGGGATTGGGCCAATGATTTAACTGTTTGGGCCATTTGGACTTAAAAAGGGACTTGGCCCTTTTAAGCTTTTAAAGGCTTATAAGTCTTCACATAATACCTTAATGGGCTGACCCGGCCCATTAGATGGGTACGAGTGGGCCCATTAAGTATTTCTTTGTTTTCGGCATCGGCTTTGACCTTTGACATTTTGGACTTTGTCTTTTTCACGTTTTTCCATTCCGTGCTCGGTTTTGTCATTTTTGGCTTGATTTTTGTCCTTTTGTTGGATATCCGTTTCCTCCACAATATAAGTGAAAACATACGAATACAATGTATTTTTGGTACGTTTTTTGTCCTTTAAGCCCGTTTTTAATGGAAAATGGTATGTGTAATTAAGCACATACCAACCTTCATTAAGAACAATAGTAGAATTAATCGATATCGAACACTATTCAACATTCCTTTCCTGCATGTCATCTTTATTCCCA
>BQNB010074299.1:0-31840 GCA_026074375.1 Tanacetum coccineum | reverse complement strand
ATAGGAGTAAAAATGATGTCTAAAACACGTGTTTTATGTGCTGGAGCAACTCCCTGAAGTCCTACGTCCCTACATTAAGTTACCAAATAATTTTATATGAAAAAACGTATTTTTGGGTCACTGGTGGCGGTCCCATAAATGTCCGGGCGGCCCCCTAATATATTTGGGAGCCGTCACCTTTATTGGGGCCGACTGTCTGTTTCAGCAGAATTCGGCAAACTTTGAAAAATCATATAAAATCAACCGCAAGTCCGTAGAAGTAGTGCCACCCGCCATTTCAAAGATAATTGAGTCTATTTTCATTTAAAAATACTTTCAAGTCTTTATTCTAAACTTAAATAAGTCAAAAATGCAAAATATTACATAGTGGTCAAAACTTTGAGTTCCGTTTTAAGTATACATCGTTATATCTAATACACAAAACAACGACGAATATCCTTATGTGTATGCTAGATGATTATGTGTGTTTACTTTTGTTTCAACTTAGTTAATAGATATTAATAAGTAATTGTTAGGATTAAGAAAAAAGACTCGGTCACCCCATGTATTTCTTATTTAGCATATCTCGTAGTTGGTACAGTAATCGTATGATTTATGGTGTTGGGCCTGGTCTTTACCCACTATAAGCCCACACCATATCCCGTTTTAAGGGGCGTGTAAGAACTATTTAAACCCTCTCCACACATGGAGAGGGTGTTGGTTGAATCATTTTACACACACAATTTAGTGTGTTTTTCTCTAGTTTTCTCCCAACCATCTCTCTCTCTCTAACTTTCTCTCTCTAGTTCATGTTTGTGTGAAATTATAAGAACCTACAATTGGTATCATGAGCCACAGGGTGGATTCGTGATCGTGTTTGTGGTTTTGTAGCTTATTTTGGGTTTTTTTTTCATTCGGCTTATTTTTTGCTTTTGGTCTAGTTTTTTTTTTCTTTTTTATCATATAAACAAGGTTACTATTCTTATATATATCTTACTGTTCAATAATTAATTCTTTTTACTTGTTAACTCGTTGGGCTGTTTAAATTGTTGGGCTAAAGATTTTTTTCTCTAATGAATCGTCTTCTTTCATGGGAAAGAAATGAGCAGACTTAGTCAATCGATCAACGATTACCCAAATCGTGTCTTGACCAGTTGTCATCTTTGGCAATTTAGTCATGAAGTCCATTGTTATATTCTCTCATTTCCATTGCAGGATTTCTTATTGAACCAACAAACTAGATGACTTTTGATATTCCACCTTAACCTTAGCACACGTTAAACACTTGTTAACGTAGGTGGCAATTTCTTCTTTCATGTTGGGCCACCAATATAACTTCTTCAGATTTTTTTACATCTTATCCGATCCAAGATGGATGGAATACTTTGACTTATAAGACTCGTGCATAATCAAAGCTCTCAGGTCACCATAACACGGAATCTAACTCCGGTTGTTCAAACATAACGTTTCATCAGTACGAGGTTCAAGCTTATTAATTATACCATGCAGGTCTTCGGCTATGAAGTTCTCTTCTTTTCTGGCTTCTGATTGAGCATTCGAAATCTGTTTAGGAAGATTTAACCCAATAGTCATAACTAAGGCCCGAATTTTTAGTGGCTTACTCATTTCCTTTCGACTTAGTACATTAGATACCATGTTTACCTTTCCTGGGTGGTATCGTATCTCACAGTCGTATTCACTCAACAATTCTAACCACCGTCGTTGTCTCATGTTCAACTCTTTCTGATCAAGAATATATTGCAAGCTCTTGTGATCAGTGAACATGACACATTTTGTGCCATACAGATAGTGTCTCTGTATCTTTAAGGAAAACACTACTGCACCAAGTTCTAGGTCGTGTGTGATATAGTTCTTCTCATGGACCTTGAGCTGGCAGGATACGTAAGCTACGACTTTCTCTTTTTGCATTAAGACCGCGCCCAACCCCTTATGCGAAGCATCGCAGTATACCACAAAGTTCTCATTTCCCTCGGGTAAGGCCAAAATCAGTGCACTACACAATTTTTGTTTCAACAGCTAGAACGCAGCTTCTTCCTTTTCTCCTCATTCAAACCTTACGCTTTTCTAAGTCAACTTCGTCATAGGCCTAGCGATCTTCGAGAAGCCTTCAGTAAATAGTCGTTAGTAATCAACCAAACCTAAAAATTGACAGATTTCGGTTGGTGTCTTGGGTGATGCCCAATCCTTGATTCACTCAATCTTAGCGGGATCAATGTGAATGCCTTCACTATCAATCATGTAACCGAGAAATTATACCTTTGAAAGCCAAAAATCACACTTTGAAAACTTGGCGTATAATTCCTCCTCCCTAAGTACTTAAGTAACCTCAGAATTAACTTAAGGTGCCCTTCATGATCCTTTCTGCTCTTGGAGTAAATCAAAATATCATCGATGAACACAATCACGAATCAATCCAGATACGGTTTATTGCACACCCGATTCATTCAAATTTATGATACTGCCTGGTAAAAAAAAACGTTATTTAGCCCAAACAGCATTAACTTGGAACTCGTAGTTGACCATAGGAGAGTCCTAAATGTGGTTCCCTTAGGAATGTTCTTCCTCCTCAACTTCTGCTTAGTGATAACCAGATTCTCCAATTTGGACATCATAGAGGTTAGACTATTGACCTTGCAGTGATTCAAACAAATCGTCGATTCTCGGAAGTGGGTATCGGTTCTTCACAGTAAGTCTGTTTAGTTCACGGTAGTTGATACACATCCGAAAAGATCCATCTTTCTTTTTGACAAACAAAATCGGAGCTCCCTAGGGTGAGGAACTGAGTCTTATAAATCCTCTGTCAAAAGGTTCTTGCAACCGAGTGGATAACTCTTGCAATTCGGCTGGCGCTAATCGATACGGGGCTCATGCTACAGGTGCAGCACCATGGACTAAGTCGATTTGGAATTCAACTTGTCGAGCAGGCGGTAGCCCATGCAAGTCTTCTGGAAAGACTTCTGGAAATTTCCGAAACGATCAGCACGTCCCTTAAGTCGCTTTCTCCTCTGACTTGTCCTTCATTCGTTCTTTGGTATGTAACTTGTGCCAGATAAACTTGACATCATTTCTCTATATACTTCTGAGTCTTTGTGCACGATATGATATTCAGCTTTGACTTACTTCTGCCATCACAATCGTCACCTCGGATTATCAATACTTCATCTCCATAAGGTTATAACTGACGACTCGTGTCCACAAACAATCCAACGCGTGGTACTTAGCGTGGTACTTCGCCAACCAATCCCACTGATGATGACGTCGAAACTACCAAGTTCTACGAGCATTAGATCAATGTCGAATGGATGGCCTAATAATCCAAACGTACAACCTCTAAGGATAATATTGGTTTCTGAAATTCTCCCATCGGCAAGTTTTATGGCATAACTAGTGTCTAAAGTGGATGGTGCAACATCAAGCAAGGCACTAAAGGTAGACGACACAAAACTCTTATCGGCACCCAAACCAAATAACATAGAAGCATAACAGTTATTAAGAAGGAACGTACCTGTGATGACGTTGGAATTAGGGTTTGCTCCTCCTCCTTCGATGGCATAAGCCCTTGTTGTAGCTTCATTATTCCCAGTCTTGTTTCCTGTCTTGTTCCCATAGTTCTAATTTCTCTACTTAGGATAATCTTTCCTAAAATGTCTCGGCCTTCCACACTCATAACAAACAATACTCGGTTGATTCCTAACCAGGGCCCTCTGAGTGTTTAGAGCAGCAGCGGCTGTACAATCTCTAGCCATGTGACCAACCCTCTTGTAGTTTCCATATTTTACAGTACACGGCCCTTTATGGTTCAACCTACACTTGTTGCAGTAGGGGAGAGATTCAACATATCCCTTTCTCTCATTATGTTCGGCCGTGTTTGCTCTTGCCATGTTTTAACCTCTAACATTTTGTCGCTTGAAAGCGGGTTGTTGTCCACGGTTGTCTCTCGGGTTGTTGTCAAACCTTCTCTTTTTTCAGCACTTCTAGCATAACCCTTCACATTTTGATCCATTAGATTGTTGGCAATACGGATTGCATCTTGAAGTCTAGTAGGCTCAGCAGCGATCACATTCCCTTAGATATTGTCAGGTAAACCCCCAATGAATCTCTCAACCTTGTCCTCATTCGGGACCATTCTCGTACACAACAGAACTAATTCTTGAAATCTCTTGGTATAAGCAGTTAAGTCATTTCCTTTCACAACTCGGTCTCCATCTTCTAAATTTTATTTCTCGGACGGTACACTTCTATCATCAACTTCATAAGTTTCGTCCACTCCATGGCATATGCAGCATCCACCCTAACTATTCTCTTATGAGAGTTCTACCACGTCAAAGCATTATTCAGCAGGGTACATGTAGCGTACTTTACTTGATATTTTTGTAGACAGTTGCTAATGTGGAACATCATTCCCATCTTCTCAAACCAACGTGTCAACCCAACAACTCATTCCGTCTCATTAAAGTTAAGTGGCTAGCACTTCAGGAAGTCTTGGTATGTGCACTCTCGAGCAACAGGCATGAAACCTTCAAAGTTATAACCATTTCCTCCTCTGTTCTCATTGTTAGCTTAAAAATATGTCGGCTAATACGGAATTACACTTTTTTACATATAGTCTCATACGCAAGGACTAGAAATGTCAAGTTAGGATAGTAGTGCATATCAAGGACTATATATATCCTCATATACTTCCATAGGAGGGTGAGGATAATAATTTTGTATCACATGAAGTGCGTGTGTTTCTCTATCTAGAAAACACACACGTCTTTCCCTCTCTACTTTTCTCTCTTAATAATATGGTAACTTATTTCTTTTATCCTCCCCGACCTCCGGATTGTGTGTTTTAGGCTAGAATCTTTATGGGTAACAATTGGTATCAGAGCCAGGTTGCGTTTTGGATTGATGGTTTACTTAGTTGATGGTGTTCGTGGCTTAATAATCCTTTTCGTGGCTTATTTTTAAGCCAAAAGCTACAACTTCTAAGTAAATGTCAGCTTAGGACTCGGATTCTAAAGAAAGGAAAATGTTCATTTATGCACATTTATCCTAAACAACAAGAAGTTAATATCTTCTCGGTCTTGAGAAATGTCATATAAACATTCCAAGTTTATGAATGCTTAAGAGAAGCACTAAGGAAATGATACTTAATCAGATAAATATCAAATCATTTTCATGTTGAGCACAATTTTTCAAGAGATTTTCCTCAAAAAGAAATTTCAAAATATTTCAAAATTATGAGCTCAACAAACTCCCACTCTAAAGTTTCATGTTATTTTATTATTAAAGGGAAGTGTCAGAATTAGTTCAATCTGCATGCATTCCTGTTCTCTCAAGACTTAGTTAGACTTATGTGAATTTTGGACATTAATTTGTTTTTAATTCACTAATATTACAAAAATTGTCACCACATATGCAATTTTTGAGGGGGGGAATAGTGATTAAAATGTGATCAATACGCTTAATATGGATATGATCTTCAATCTATATGTATGTTCCTAAACCTCGCATGTGCAAAACTCTTTCATAATATGGTGCATATGTGTAGGGGGAGCTTTTTGGTAACTCTGGAAACTCTCAATGTGTCTTAAATGATTTCTCAGACATGTTTATTGATTTTTATCAAATGGTTTTATGGATCTTCATGGCAATACCCAAAGACCTACTAACTGTTGTTTCTCAAGGAGTTATAAGGCTGTAAAGGTTAGGTATCTTTGTTTCATGATCTAGCCAGAATCGAAGAGATCTAACCATGAACACTCCAATAGATAAATTAGATGTAAGACTAGTGATTCACCTATTCGTAGGGTCTTGATTGATCAAAGAACAAGATATAAACCATGTTAGTTTCTAGTGAGAGAAAGTAGAGAGAGGGTGAGATGGACACAAAGAAGATAAGGTTAGATTAGAAGAGAAAAGAGAAAATTAAAATGAACATCCACACCCCTCATGGAGAGTCATGAGGGGTATATATAGGCCTATCTTAAGCTATTTATGCCACTTATACAATATTAGTCCCTGCGTATAACAGTTGGCCTATAGCCAGTCTAATTCACGTGTAAGACGCCAGCTTTAGAAAATAGCAAGGCTAACAATCTCTCTCCAAGATGGTGTCACACGTGAAAATTAGTTACAATGTTTCCTACAAGCAAAAATAAAGTAAAATGATAAGAATGAAGTCCAACATTCCTTGAGTTTCTCTTTAATGACCTTGATTCTTCTTTGAATACTCCAGGCTTTATTTTTTTCAGCTATAGAATCTGTGAGTTTTTACTCCTCACCAACTAGTAGCTCTTTTTTATTCTTCAGCTTCCATCCCAAACAGACACCCTTGAGAACTGGATTAAGATTCAATGCAGAAATCTTCTATAGACCTCCTTTCCTTCCTTTAGGATACACTATTGGGAGGGATGATATCATAACAACATACTCATTAGGACGGCGTTCTAGTCCCAAAGTACACACTTTTATCCCTTTTCCAAAAGTAAAAAACATAGCATCAAAATAATTAAGACCTGAAAAAAAGCACTTTTTTCCATCCCGAGAAAGACATGGTAAGATTTGCTACACCAAAGTCAACTAAATCCCGAGTGTAAGCAAATTATCCCTCTATGTAGTCAAAATGGTAACATCAAAGTCAACTAAGTCCCGAATGTAACAAATTAAATTGTTTCACCAAAGTCAATTAAGTCCCAAAGTGAAGCAATTTATCCCGCTATGTAGTCGAAACTGTAACATCAAAACGGTAACATAAAAAACAACTAAGTACCGGATGTTCAACATTTATCCTCCAGGTATGAAGACAATTTGAGGATACTACTCATGTGTACATGATATATCCACTGAAACAGCTTACTTAGCTTCATAATCGTGATTGCTAAGCAATACTCTGTGAGAGATGTTGAAAAATGTACTCTCTTTAACAATTCTCTCTTGATCAACCGAACTAAATCCCCTTATCTATTATGTCGGCTAATACTGATGACTACTGGTTGAAGCATAATCCTTCACTTGTGACTTGATCTTGTATTATCCGTGTGACGAATGAACGGTGCAGAGGCAAATCTTTGAGTATACTCACCCAAAAGTATACAAAAAAATAAATCACCTACATGAAATCTCCTCTACTATGTGAGACACTGAGTACTACAATATAACTCCTTAAAGTGATAGCTACTTTGTAGGTATAGGTAGAAAGAATCACAAAAGCAACTAAATAAAGAACCGAAGACGAAATAAGTACACTCCCATGAAATACTACTTCAATCCCAAATATGCAACATCGTACAAAAACCCCATAGTTATAAAAAATCAATAATAGCCATTAAGAATGAAGGTGAATTTTGATAGGGATCATTTTTAGTGTAATGTATTGTGTTGATTGTGTTGTTGATCATGATTTTTAAAGTGTTATGATCATTAATGGATATCAACTCAAAAAATATAAAACATAAGCACGCCCTCCAAGTAATAAAACCCGGTCTATTGCACTTTACCCGACATAAGTTGTTTTAATACCTGACTTAATCAGATAACACGAGCCCACAATAGATTAACCATAAACAGTTTTGGCCCATTCAATAATAACTCAGCCCATCACTTTATTTTAGGCCCAATAATATAAGCAATCCAACACCATTTATTCGTCCAGCCGAATTCACAAGAAAGCAATGGTCCACCTCTTATTTTCAATTAAACATGGCCAGCCCAACTTTAATAGCACCAGTCCCATATGTTTCTTTGTTAAAAATTGGTCCAACATCTAAAGCTATAACCTAAGCCAAAAATTTAGGATATAAAGAAAAGAGAACCCTAATTTTTAGTACATACTATACCCCTACTCACTCACACATTTTCTCCAACGCAGTCACCAAACATGACTATCATCTCCTCCTTATCCCTTCCTCGCCAACAAATCATCCAAAATAATTAACCAATGAATCCCTTTTCTTTAATACTAGAACACGAGTCACAGGAATAAAATAAAACTTTTCTTAATGATAAAACCGATTCACAAGACCAAAAGATCTTTTCTTGATTATACTAAGCCCTAGAACCTTTTCTCAGCTCATGATATGTGAAGCACTCAAAGACTAAATTTTTCTTTAAGATCTTTATATGAGGTCTCGGGTAGGTTCTTTGATTTTTCTTGATATCCAACAAAACAAAGATTGAGAATAACACAATTGTTATTTGTTATTATTTAATTTTGAATATTGAACAAGGGTTTATAACTCTACATAGATCGATGATGATTGATGTTCAATTAAAAAAATCCTAAAGATTTGAGAAAAAATTAAACAATCTGAGATCTAGTTTACTTTGTATTATCTCTGTTTTGAGTCTTTGATATAGTTGGAGGAGGTGGATGATGATTATGTGACGAAGGGAATTAGGTAGATTGTTGGATTTGTTGGAATGAAATTTGTGATGATGGGATTTATATAGAGATGTGGATTTGGATTTGTTGGCTGTTGTTGATGTTAATTGAGTCTTGTCTTTCTTTCGTCCTTTTGAGTTAGTTTAGACTCGACTCAGTGAGTTGACCCTCGGTAAATACCAAGTTGACTCGGTTGGGTCAGGATGGTTGTATACTTCGCCTGGGCATGGCATAATTTGCCTAAACTTGGTCGATGTATAGTTCGCCCAATAGGCAAGGTATAATTTGCCTGGCAGATTTTATACTTTGCCCAAGCTTGGTGATATAATTCGCCCAAGCTTGGCGGTATAATTCGCCCAAATGTATACTTCGCCCAACCAAACTATATAATTCACCCAAAGGTACATGTGGTACAATTCGCCTGTACTATTTTTTGTCTTTTTTTCAAAAAAACAAAAAAAATTGTCCTTTGAAGCTAAAAACTTGGATCTGTGTCTCCTTTCATACCAGGACCAAAAATAAGCTTCAAGAATCTGTTTACCAACCCAATAAGCTCAAAAAGACTCTTAAGTTATTGTAACAAAATAAGTTGTGAACAATAGCTTAGAATAAGCTTTAAAACAAGGACGGAATATGCTCCAAATAGGCTCGAACGAGCCAATAAGCCATGAGAACTTTCTTTATATGTGCAATAAGCCTGTTGAAACACTAGAAATCTTGACTCTATCAAAAACCCATAGAACTAAGCCTATGATAAACCGTGACCTTAAGTTGATACATAGCCACGAGACCAACAACAGGTTTCAAAATTTTTCTTTTGATATATCAATAAATATGATGAGACACGAAAAAAGTAAGAAACTTTTTGCCAAAAAAAATCAAACCATGACTTTTTTAATACAAAATAAGACACGAATTAGCTTAGAAATAAGCTATAATCCTTGAAAAAGCACAACACAATACAAAACACCCCCGGTTAGCTCTTGATACAACTTGTAAGACTAGTGATTCACCTATTCGGGGGGTCTTGGTTGGTCAAAGAACAAGATATAAACCATGTTAGATTAGAAGAGAAAAGAGAAAATTACAATGAACATCCACACCCCTCATGGAGAGTCATGAAGGGTATATATATAAACCTATCTTAAGCTATCTATGCCACTTATACAATATTAGTCCCTGCGTGTAGTAGTTGGCCTATAGCCAGTCCAATTCACATGTAAGAAGCCAACTTTATAAAATAGCAAGGCTAACATTAGAAGTCCTAGGTATCACCAGAACAATCCCAACAAGGTGATAATAAGGACGCGTTGGAATAGCATTGAAGGGGTTGAAGAATGAAAAAGAATTATAAAGATAAAGGGTGTAAAGAAAGAAGCCCTCCATACAACCTTAGGCAGAAAGAGGGTCAATACATAATCTATCGGTAATCACAAAGATTATTCTGGTATTGAAGAAAAGTCATCATGGACCAATTGATGCAATGCAATGCCCTCCAACACGCTTCTATCGACGTTCTCATTCCAAAATCATAGATATTGAAAGGTGGTAATCCGCTCCAGCCTTCGATTACCAAATAATAAATGTGCACTTATAGAGTCTAGAGCCATTGAGATCAATCAAAAATCTCATTAGGACACATTCCATGACAAACACTTGTTGACCATCATCAAGTTTACAAACTGTTATCAAGAGTTCTATGCATTATCTTTGTGATAATTGCCAGAACATCATAGTGATACTCTTTAGTATTCACAGTGACTATGGAAATCCTTCCAGAGTTAACATCAAACAGCTCTGTGATAGGTGACTTACTAGATTCTAAATGGGGAAAAATATCATGCCTTTGTCAACTGGATATCAATTTTGGTCTAGTATATGAATTGACCACTCAATCAGAAAGATAGTAACTATCTGATTCACTCTTACCGTGTTGTCTACTTTGAGACGTTCTGGTAATGAGAACAAGCAAGTACGGTGAATCAAATGCATCTGCATTAGAGGATCCAACACTTTAAGCTGGAAACCCTGTCAAGGAGGTTCTTCTAAATTAAGCCTACCTGATCACATGTATAGTATTTATACTGTAAAACAGTCCTCATAAAACTGGAGGTTAATGTAACCGAACTTAAGATGAATGACAAAGCCATATTCATCTATATCTGTTGTTTATCACTAACATTAATTTTCAAGTATAAGTGACTACATTACAACCTCATTCCAGCTGAGTCAAGATTCACCACCTCATGCTCAATCGACAAAGATTAATACATGATGAAAGCTCAAGTACATTAGTCAAAGTCTTTCACAATCTCGGATATACAAGCACTTCCTCAAAATAAAATGTTGAGGGAGATTGTTAGCAAGCTTTCAAGACCTTGAGCATGTGGGTGGAGTCAAAAGATCGTAAGGTGGCATAAAGATTCAAGGATAAAGATTTAGAGATCTCAATAGTCAAAACAAATCAAGGCCAAAGACCATGATATAAGAATTTTGTCAAAAGATATCAAGTTAAAGATCAAGATCCAAGATCACTAGCATGCAGAAGGATCTTCAAAAGAATTCCCAAGAACACAAGGCTCCAAGACTCAAGACGTCACAAGAAGTGATCCACAATTCAATGACCACCCCTTAGGGGGAGATTGTTATCCATGTTTTTATGTAAAGTGATGGTCATTATATATTCTCGAGCCTTGTATAGGAAAACGTAGTTTACGAGAATTCATTTAAGCTAATTAGGCATAGGTGTCAGGCTAAAGCCTATTAGTGCGGTCCATTAAAGGCCTAAACGACCCAACAAGGAGTCCATACATTTTTTTTAGTATAAATACAACCCTCCTAGCATGTTAGGAGGGTGTTGATTCTCATTTTTTTTCTTCTATGAAAGCCTTCCATTTTTCTTTTTACTCTTTCTCTATCTAACTCTTTCTCTCTCTAGTTTTCCATTGTTTTCGTGTGTTTGATGTAGATTTGATAGGCTAACACCCATTACCATTTCCATTGTCGTTTCCACCTCCATTTCCATTCACTCCTCCATTTCCATTTCCATTCACTCCTCCATTTCCATTCCCATTCACTCCTCCATTTCCATTCACGTTCTCCTGTTCATCTCCACCTTCCGCTAGGGGTTCAAGATTTCTGGCAACGTCGTGAGCTTCCAACGCTTCTGCCACTTGGTGATTAATTTGTTCGTTAATTCCTTCACGAGTCATTGTCGCTCCAGATCGTGTGTTAGGCATTGTCTTACAACATAACTGATTGTGCATATATGGGCACGATCAAGCTTTGATGAGATCGAAGAGTTCTTGAGATGTTTAAGGGATCGCCAAGTCTTGGATAACCTGTGTTAACACAAATAGAAACACTATGTTAAGTGAAACGCAGGGTGTGTCCCTGCGAATCACCTTTGGCGTGAGAGTAAGTATGTACTTTTTTAAAGTAAGTATGTAAGAGTATGTAGGAGTGTGTAAAAGTCTTGGTCATACCTAGGGACCTCACTATCTATTTATATGTATAGAAATAGGATGGGATGAGGCCTTAGCACAAAAGCTAGTAATAGTGGGGGCGTCCCACATTTTGAGGGTTAATTATAGGAACAGTATTCCATGTTCTCTACCTTGGCGGGAAAGCATTGGTGGAGAGGGAGATCATGGGTGTTTGACTTAAACAAGTCTGACCTCTCACCTAGTTTCATCAAGGCCTTACCGCAAAGGGTTTGAGGCCTTCGCGTGGAAGATTCCCTAACTGGTAACTTGTCTCGAAGATAATTTTACGCCACTCAAAACTATTCGAAGGTTTCAGTGTACAATTGGGAGAAGATCCCATTCAAGCTCGAAGGGGAGGCCTTCGAGCTGGAGGGGAGGGTATGTCGTCAAGCCCCCCAGTCGAATGTAAAAAGCATATCAATAAGCTAAAAGCTTTTACAATAAGCCCAAAATAAGCCTAAATGTACACTACACTATTTTTTTTATCTAAAAACTAATAATAATGAATGAGCTGCGTGCTCTTTTAAGTAGCAAAAGATGTAGTCGAGGGAACATTTCGTTCAATTTGTTTACCAAGTCTCCAATCATAATCCCAACGATCTGGTGGTAGAAAATACGTAAATTTTGTTGGTTCTTCCCACATGCCAGCAATCTTAAACCATTATCAGCCAATGATTGTGCCTCGTCACAAGCCCTCAACCAATAAGAGATCACCAATCATTGCTTGGGAAATGAGACCTTGTAACCGCCAGCAATAAAAAGCCCCGATCTACAAATTATTATGAGCAATGTGTGATTCATGCGTTTAATAAATGAATTTGAATTTCATGCTATAAATTAAGAAGGAGTGCTCTGCCACGTAGAGGAATTAGATTGCCAAGAGAAAGGGTAGTGGATGGTCACGTGACCATTCATATGTGACCATTCATGAATTAATTTCGTTCGCATGTGACCATGACGTCACCACCTCAAATGCACAGTGAATTCACCTTTGTAATTAACATATCATATTCCTTTGTATTGGGCCGAATTTACTTGGTGGGCTAAATTGATTTCTTTTAATCATGGGTTGAGAAAATGGGCCGAGTTTCTTCTATTATCTTGGGCTGGTAATGTTTATAGAGTGATTAATCTTGACCTTTAATGTGTATGGGTCGGTCCGACCCATATAAATGGTGTCGGGCCGGCCCAATAAGAGGTGAAGGTACTGTCAGACTCGTAATCTCGTGCTCTTTCCAATGGCATGCTCGGAGAATTTTTCTGACTTTGTCTTGATCTTGAATAATAATCACTCTTGATCGAAACGAACCCGAAAATTCCCATTTTTTCTTTGTTTTCAATCCTTAGTACCTGCAAGACATAAAAATACCAAACAAAGATATTTGCAAGACAATTATCTATATTTTAGTATACCGAACAGGTAGTTTTTAAAGATCAACATCATGCACCACCTGAATGTCATGAAACTTACTTGTCAGCTATCAGTTATCGGTTATTAGATTTCATTAAAAGTGAAAACCAAGTATCACTTTGTCATAACACTCCGTGTTAAAATTGATGAATATATAGCAAAAAAATGGCTTAAGACCTTCTGTTGCTAGACCTGCTGCAAAAGTCACAGCATGTTGTTCGGCAATACCAAAATCAACACAACGATGGGAATCGAGAAACTGAATATAATTTCTTAACTTTGGATCAACCTGCATAGTATTGTCAATTACTATGCAAATGACAATAAACAATCATCAAAATATGAACTTGAACTTTACAAACACATAACTCGCTTACCCACCTTTGGATCAACATGCATATTATTGTTCAAAATTTTTTAATACTGTAAAATGTCAAGAACAATCATCAAAATATGAACTTCAACTTTACATACACAGAACTCGCTTACCTGTTTTTTAAGTGGTTCATTATAGTTTGAAGAAGATGAGAACTTAAGCTATTTATAGTCCTAGAAACCCTAATTCAGTTGCACAACCAAACTCTAAAACCAAAATAGCGAAACCCTAATAACTTGATCGAAACAAAATCCTAGACCAGAACTCTTGTAGGTAATAAACACGAATAGGGCACAAGTAAAGTTTTTTGCTAAGCACTAAAATAAAAAACGAATATTAAACCATAAGTATCTAAAATAAAAGCAACAGAAAGTAATAGATTTTTTTTAACGACAGAAACTAATAGATGAATGATATATTAACTAAGAATCTATATGGTTGGAAAATAGCTTACAGCTGTGATAGGTATCTTATGAATGTCAAACCACGAAGGCATTAGAGAGCAATATTTAAAATATATACCGAATTTTAGAATCAGTAAAATAGAAGTAATTATCTTTTGCATGGCCTTATATATTTTAAGTTGCAAGATATAATTAAAAAAATCACCTAGTCTAGTAGTTGAGTGATTTGTTAATATTACAAACAACTCAAGTTCAAATCTTGTAGGCTACAAATTTTTTGGAAAAACGAATTTTACAAAAAAAATAAAAATAAAAAAAGAATTTAACCAAAAAGTTAAAAAAAAAATGTAATGAGATGGCATCCATGATGTGGTATAAAATGGTCAAATGCCTCATGTTATATATAATGTGTGTGTGTGTGTGTATATATCATATTTATATATATATCATATATATATATAAATATACTTTATTATATAATATATTACACTTCATTACCAGTCATATTTTTTAATATTTAAAGAATTTGATTTTATCACGATAATAAGGGTTTATAGTAAAAGGACATTTTCATATTATTTTTTATTTTTTAAATAAATCTCGTTTTTATAAAAACTCATTATGTTCGGAACTATTTTTTTTGTTTTTTAGCATGCATGTTTTTATAATGATTTAGTACATATGTGTTTTTGAGATTTTTTTTTTTTTGAATAATTTTTTCGACGTGCATGTTTTTCAAATAGTAAGGTGCATATGTGTTTTTTATATAATGTAAATTTATAAGAAACCAAGAACATAAATGTTATACACAAAATTCAATATTGATTGAATTACAATTAAATTACATTTTCTAAAAGTAGAAAATACATGAATCGTATCGTTCTATAGATAATATGTGTAACACAAACAGACATATGTGCACACTCATTGTTATCAACATTTCAAAACTAGGATATATATGCACACTCTATTTCAACATTTTTAGAAGGCGGACAAATGTGCACACTCGTTTTCAACATTTTCAGACGGCGGACATATGTTCACATTCGTTGTTGTCATCATTCTTTTAATTTAGTTAAACCTGATACAAAGAAAAGTACAAAAGTTAGGAGACCTAAACGCAAATCATATATGCACGTATAAAACATATATGCACACCCGTTTCCATTTACATTGTACCAACTTTGAAACACATATGCACGTATAAAACATATATGTATATTAACTTTGTAAACTCAAGCAATGATGTTACTTGACGAACATTTCAAATATTCTTCCTATCTGAAGATACAAGGCTTACAAATATACAAGGCTAAATAAGTGTTACAAAGCATAGTGCCTTAAAATGTTTTTTAGTGCTAATTCACTGTTTAGGAACATATATGCTTTAGTTGTTCCCCGTAAGCTGGCAAAAATTGCTTTACATCGCATAAGCATTTAGTATGCAAACGCTACTTCTACAGGACATACACATGCCAAACACTTTGTTCTTATGTTTATAAACATAGCTATAACAACAAACACACATAATATCTTTCTAAATTACCTGGAGGATAATTATGATCCTTAAGTTGTTCAAATCATTAGTAAAAATCCATAGGTCACTACTCACTACTTTAACACAGCCACATGTTTATAGTTCACCTCTTTATTTACAATATACAAACAGAAACAACATGTATAACTAACTTCATGCAATATACAACAACACGAAGACACCTTGAATGATTTATACACCGCTACATATAACAGTACTACATAAAGTTGCTTTCGATTAAACGTCGACTCTATTAACATGCATACTAGCTACATAGTGAGTTAATCTAATGTCATATTTTCCAGACTTGTCTCTAACCAAATTCTAGAAGTATAAAAATAAACATAAAACTGACGATAAAATAGTGTGACACGAGAAAATTAAAACTGAAACATAGCAAAAATTAGGTATACAAAAACTACACCTAAAGCAAAAAAATGCAGTATCGATTTTCAACACATAAAAATTTAATCAATAAACATTCTATTAATTTTATTTTTTAAAATAACCATTAGATTGAGGCGTTTGATTATGATGAACCTGTATAGGGTTGTGGTCGACGTGGCAATGAGATACTACTCAATCAATCACTACAAAAATGCAGACGATAATCATCGAGCCTTTTCAAAACAAAAAAACCACATAAATGAACCATATGAAATCATCTTAAAATAAAAAACGAGTTGTAGAATCGAAAGAAATAATTGAAAACTAGTTCGTACCTTTGATCAAAACCGCAACTTATACAAGTTGTATGAAAGAGGCTGTACGTTTTTTTTAATGGTATTCAGTATATAGATCGGATATGCTTCTTATTTTTTCAATCGAACAAATGACAAGAGAAATAGGTTGTGAAGCATAGGGGCGGAAGTTTTTTGGGTGAAGAAGAAGAGAGGCGGCAGTTATTGGGAAGAAGAAGGAACCGTGTATTTTTTTACCTAGTTATTATTATTAATTCTTTAACTAGGACATTTATTAATAATAAGATTACTATAATACCCTTGTGCTTTACAAATAATAACCAAATCTTTTAACTAATTACATTAATGGCACAAGTCATCTCATCCATTGATTAAATAATCTAATGGTTTATATTGGTTCTCGCAGTTCTCGCATTTAAAATGGGTGCCTGGAAAATAGAAGGCACACTATATAATATATATATATTATATATATATATATATATATATATTATATATATTTATATATTTATTCATATATGAGTAGGGATTAGTGGAGTAATTTAAATAAGAATGGTGAGAAGTGATTAAAATCACATTTGAGATGCAAGACTTTCCTTTAGATGATTTCTATTCATCTAGATGCACAAATAGAGTTTCGAAAGTTAATTTGATGCGTAGATGGTGCAAATTGATTTTCATGATTTTGGCACATGTAGAGGACCAAAAAATAAGAGAAATAATGAAATGCATCTAAAATACGTATATGCATATAATTAAAAGCTAGAAAACACATTATGATGCATTATAATGCATCTAAGATTATAGAGATGCATCTAATTTAAGTCGATGATCTCGGGCATATGCGGTTATAGTTACTTCCTATCCTTCTTATTTTAAAAAAACTTCTCATTTGATCCTATATATATATATATATATAGGAGGGTTATTGTGGTGTAGTAGCTTAAAGTTGTTAAAATGAGAAGTGATTTTAACCATATCTTTCTTTCCCTCGTTTGTTTGCTCTTGAAGAGAATAAAGACATATCGGTTGCTGATAAGATGAATACGTCTATCTCCTCTTCTTTTCGTCGTAATGTCCGAGGAGTGTAGGTCACAACAACTTGATCAGCTTTGTTATTAACTTGATACGTTAGTTATTTTATTATTGGATGTGAGATGGTTTTGGGACTTAAATGGCGATGGTGTTTTTCAAGTCAAGGATGTTCGATCTATGTTAGATGAGGCTTTTCTCCCTAAAATGGAAGTTCCTACTCGATGGATTAAAAGTATTCCGATTAAGGTAAACGTTTGCTTGGAAACTTTATCTCGATCGTTTACCTACTAGATCGAATTTGTCTCGTAGGAATGTCTCGCTTCCGTCTTTGGCTTGTCCTCTTTGTGATCACGTGCTCGAGGATTCGTCCCATTTATTCTTCGGTTGCTCTGTGGCGAAAGATATTCAGAAGTTAATTTGTAGATGGTGGAATTTGATGTTCATTCTTATGAGTCGTACGAAGATTGGCTCTCTTGGTTACAAATCTTTCGTTTAGTTCTAAGACGAAAGAGGTGTTGGAAGGCGTGTTTTACGTTTCTTGGTGGAGCCTTTGGAACTTCAGGAACCAATTCCTTTTTGCGTCTCCTATTCCCCGAAAGGATGCTATTTTCGACAATATTGTTTTACGCTCTTTTTATTGGTGTGTAGCTAGATGTAATAGAACTTTGAATTGGGTTAGTTGGCTTCAACACCCTTTTTTGATTCCTTTGTAATTTACTAGCTCCTTGCTAGTGGTTCTAATAAAGTCGCCGTTCAAAAAAAATAGTAGATACATGGCATTAAATCTTATACATAAAAATTGATGTATAACCACTAAAAAACTTGATACGTAACCATTTATAGCTGATACATATGATACATAGTTTTTCTTCACAAAAGACCATTAATAGAAATAAACATTTTATTCGCAAGTTCAGTGATACACTCTTACAAGTTAAATCTGAGTTAACAAATAATTATTAAACTATGATAAACAAATGATACACAAGAAACTAGTAATATTAAAAATCGCGAACCAACTGCTCGTACACGAACCAAAACCTCTAACACAACTCGTACATGAACCAACAACTCGTACACAGAATGGGAATTTTTACCTAGACAATAACAATATGAGGGTCATTTAACCTACTCTTTAAAAGTATTTTACAACACAACTGATGACGTACCCTCCCCTCCGGCTCAAAGGCCTCCCCTTAAGCTTGAATAAGATCTTCTCCCAATTGTACACTGAAACCTTTGAATAGTTTCGAGTGGCGTAAAACTGTCTTCGAGGCAAGTTACCAGTAAGGACGCGAAGGCCTCAAACCCTTCACGGTAAGGCCTTCGACGAAACTAGGGTAGAGGTCAAACTTGTTTAAGTCAAACACCTACGATCTCCCTCTCCACCAAGGCTTTCCCGCCAAGGTAGAGAACGTGGTATACAGTTCGTGCAATCACCCCTTAAAACGTGGGACACCCCCACGATCACTGGTTTTTATGCTAAGGCCTCATCCTATCCTATTTCTACACATATAAATATATGGTGAGGTCCCCAGGTATGACCAAGACTTTCACACGCTCCTACATATTCTTACATACTTACTTTACAAAAGCACATACTTACTCTCACGCCGGAGGTGATTCGCAGGGACACCCCCTGCGCTTCACTTAACGTAGTGTTTCTATTTGTGTTGACACAGGTTATCCAAGACTTGGCAATCCCTCAAGCATCTCAAGAACTCTTTGATCTCATCGAAGCCTGATCGTGCCCATATTTGCACAATCAGTGACGCCATCTGTGGGACCTGTAACAATTAGTCCCGTCCAAACCAAGTCAAATAACCTCCAAACCACTTCACCTGCTTTTTCGACATGACTAACGGAAGAGAAATGACACCACCACCGGGTTTCTCGACACCACCTCATATACCCAACATCAATACCATTGAAAGACCACTTGTGACTACCACCGTGTTTGCCGCTACTACCCCTGGAAACACGTCATTTGCTTATCGTGCTTCTACTTTGAATGAACCTGTCCCTATGATTAGTCCTGCTTTCGTAGAAGCTAACTATGAAATTCTCGAGTCTCTTTTAAGAGATAGACAAAGATAGATATGCAACGAAGATCTCCGGACAAAATTGGAATATTTCAGTGAAGGCTGCGATGAAGAGCTCGAGATGGAACCAAGGCCTGAACGAGCCAGGGAAGTCACTCCGCCTCTTCGCATGAGATCACCCAAGGCTCGCAGACAGCGTGAAAGGGTAGTAAGGTTTAAAGAAACTCTGAACATGGAAAGAGGCAGAATCGAAGGAAATACCAAGGGTAGCGGACCTTCGGAAGCTGGAGTAGAGGAAAACGGAAAATGGGAGATGAACCTCCCCCCACTTTTGGCAGCCCACTTGGGAAGGAGCGAAGATGGTCAACCTTAACAACCTTCCTTGACCTGTGTATACGGAGGCCGCCAATCCTTAATTAATACACGAGGGAGTCTCCCTCCTAACGGTACGCTTCTCTCACACCATGCCTAACTTTTCATACCTAATAGCGTAATTGTACCCAATGGATTTATACCTACTCATACTACCCCCTACTCCCAACCCTTGACAGGTATCATTAATGGGAAAACCCTAAGTTCCCTATTCCCAGCTCAGACAAGTAATACCCCTATTGGGGGAGCCTCTGCATACCTTCCACAAGGGGGGGGGGTACGTTTCCCAAACCTTTCTAAACGGTAACATACCTCCATACAATGGGTTCGCATATCCCTTACCTACCCCTACAAACAATTACCCCTTCTATACACAACCCATGTACGCACAGCTAAATATGCCTATGTGCCCGAACCCGTATCCTGCAGGTCTCTTTGCAGACCCAACAGGGTCTGTAACTTCCTTCGTTCACTAGATCGAGGACTATCCCCTCCTAGATGGACTGAAAATGCCTTTCCATGTTGGCTCTTATGACGGGAAGGGGGATCCTGATAATTTCTTATACCTCTTCGAAAGAGCCATTCACATGCAAAAATGGCTAATGCTTGTAGCCTATCATATGTTTACATACACCCTCAAATATTTCGCCCGAATATGGTGGAATAGTCAAAAAGCAAGTAGTATTCTCAACTACGAAGACCTAAAGGCAAAGTTTTGATCGCATCTTAGCCAGTAAAAGAGGTTCACAAAAACACACTTGGCAATTCATAGCATCAAACAATGAGAAGGCGAGAGTGTCAGAGCCTTCGCCACTAGATATATACAGATGACACCTTGCAGATTTTGGGCCTACATGAAGACCAGCGTATCTTCGGTTTTGTTCATGGTTTGAAAGTAAGAAACTTGGTTGAACACCTCTCCACAGATCTTCCATCCACTCACAAGGGTTTTGATGGAAAAGACCTACACATGGATTGAAGCGAAAGAAGTCGCCTTTAATGGAGCTCCAAATGATAAGAGAGATAACTTTAAAAGGTCAAGGAAATCTTCCTAAGACAACGGTAAAGGACAGAGGAGTAGAGGCAGGTTCTCCCCTTACCAAGGAACTAATCACTAATTGCTCTCCAACCTGTCTAAAAGTCCAAGAGAAATCCTCGCAACAGAAAAGGTAGCCAGAAGTTTCGAGCAACCTCCTCGAATGTTGGGAAGAAAACGATTACGAGACATGTCCAAGTTCTGCTATTTCCACGAAGACCATGGGCATGACACTAACGATTGCCGACAACTAAGGAGCCAGATTGAAGAAGTTATGAGGTCAGGCCAACTCTCCCACCTTGTAAAAGGGATCAAGAAGGAAAGAACAAAAACCTCTGACAACCAGCGGGGAGAGAAGAAAGAAGAAAGCACTATTCCAGCCGAAGCACCTATACTTATGATAAATAAGGAGGAAGTTCGCACAAAATACAGCGTACCTAAAAGTCCTACCTTCTAAGGAAGAGAAATCACATTCCCTCTAGTAACAAAGGGTAGCAACTCCTCAGCACCAGTCATCATAAAAGCTAAGATCTTCGAAAGAGAAGTAGGTCGAGTACACATGGATAGTGGAAGTTAATGTGAAGTCATCTATGAACATTGCTTCTTGAAATTGAAGCCTTCTATCTAAGCATCTAAGTTGGATTCACAAGTTCTGTTGGTTGGGTTTTCAGGGGAAAAATCATGGGACATTAGAGAGGTCCTTTTGGAGATCACAATAGGCAATGCTCCTCAAGTGAAACTCTAAACTTCATTGTTGTAAGGTCTAACTCCCCATACAACATGCTGTTAGGAAGGTAACAATGCAAAAAATGGCAATGGTAGTCTCCATGATCCATGGGGCCGTCAAATTCCACACCACCCAAGGAATTAGAACTGTGTTCTCATCACATGAACCCAACAAAATAGAAGTCGTATAGAAATTCAGACAGACATCCCCATCAAACACATAAGGGGTCCTCAGCTATGCCAATGCTAAAGAGAAGATAATCATCAATAGCGAGTACCCAGAACAGATAGTCACCATTGGAAAGCAACTACCAGAACACTTCAAGGAAAGGCTATGAAATCTCTTAAAGACCAATGCAGATGTCTGTGCATGGACTTACGATGATATGACGGGGATCCCTAGAACCATTATGATCGATGAGAAACCCTTCAACATGGAACACAAACTAAATCAGTATTCCTACATCAAACCAATCAAGCAAAAAAGACGAAGCCTAGGTCCCGATCGCAGCACAACAACACGTAAAGAGGTAGAAGAACTTACAAGGGCAGGGATATTACAGGAAGCCGTACACCAGACCTGGGTAGCAAACCCATTCATGGTAAAGAAAAGTGACAGAGGATGGAGAATGTATGTTGACTTTACATAAATAAACAAAGCCTGCCCCAAAGGTTGTTACCCTCTACCCAAAATTGATTAGAAAGTAGAGTCTCTCTTGGGATTCTGTCTAAAATGTTTCCTGGATGCCTATAAAGGCTAGCATTAGATCCAAATGGCAGAAGAAGAGGAGGACAATACATCTTTCTTCGCAGGAGGAGGAGTCTGCTGTTATCGAAAGATGCCCTTTGGTCTAAAAAACGCAGGAGCAACATATCAAAGATTGGTAGACAAGGTATTCAACGATCAGATTGGAAGAAATCTTGAAGCCTATGTTGATGATATGGTCATCAAAATCACCTCTGAAGAAGGTATGCTGGCAAATATAAAGGAAACCTTTCAAAGGCTCCGATTGATCAATATGAAGCTTAACCCGAAGAAGTGTTCCTTCGGCTCGAAGAAGACCCATTTTTGGGACACCTCATTACTAAACAAGGCATACGAGCAAACCCCTCAAACGTAAAAGCCGTCATCGATACTGAGCAGCCAAAAATGCTCAATGACATGCAAAGCCTCAATGGAAAGCTGGCTGCCCTTAGTCGATTTCTGTCAAAAGGTGCCAAAAGGTCCCTTCCCTTCTTCAAAGTGCTCAAAAGTTGTACAGACAAAAAAAGCACATAGTGGACACAAGAAGCAGAAGCAACACCCCAGGAAATGAAGATACTTATGGGAACTTTGGCAACGCTCACAGCGCCAATACATGGAGAAGCTCTAATAATGTATCTCATAGCTTTGACAGAAAGCGTAAATGCTGCTTTATTCGCGAGAAGGGAAAATGGACAAGTTCCTATCTACTTCGTAAGCAGAGTCCTACAGGGAGCCGAGCTTAATTATCCTTCACTGGAAAAACTCATACTAGCGTTAGTACACGCAGCAAGAAGGATGTGAAGATATTTTCAAGAACATACAGTAGCAGTCATAACCAACTCCTCTATCAAACAAGCACTCACAAAACTTAAAAAGTCAGGACGTGTAGCTAAATGGGCAATCAAACTGGGAGAGCATGACATTATGTTCCAAACAAGGGATGACAACAACAAAGAAACCCCAAAAGATTTTTTAATTAAGGTACCCCCTGAAGATAACAGGAAGGAAACAGAGATAGGCTCGAAGCCAGAGGAGACGAAACCAAGCCACAAGTGGAAGCTCTACACTGATGGAGCATCAAACTCTAACGGTTTAAGTACAGGGTTAATACTGATAGACCTCAAAGGTAAAGAATATACTTATGCTCTACGTTTCAAATTCAAAACAACGAATAACGAGGCAGAGTACGAAGCACTTTTAGCAGGGCTAAGAATATCACAAGAAATGGAAATCATAAACTTGGCGATATTCATAGACTCCTAACTATTGGTAAACCAAGTAAAGGGAATCTACACAGTCAAGCAACCAGCCATCAAAGAATATCTACAAAGAACAAAGGAAACCTTGAGAGGATTCAGGAGTTACACAATAGAGCATGTTGGAAGAAACTAGAACAAGAAAGTAGATGCCCTAAGCAAACTAGCTTTGATGACTGATATGTGCTTAAACACACATCATTTTTATCCCTAAAAACACTATTAATCATACTAATAATACTAAAATATAGATAATTGTCTTGCAAATAATGTTGTTTAGTTTGGTCTCTCTTGATGTCTTTTTGCATGGTACTAAGGGTTGAAAACCAAAAAAAACAGGAACTTTTTACTTTCGTTTCGCATCAAGAGTGACACCATATATAAATCACTCTGAATACAAGACAAAGTCGGTCAAAAAAATCACTTTTCTCACGAGACAAGCAAATTGATACCTACAGAGCAACTCGTCTAATGTCATCTGATTCTCCGGTAGCCTATCAACAACCATCATATAACGCCAAAGCATCGCATTCACACCACATATCCCCATTTATCATGGGATATGGTTTTAACCGACCCATATCTCAAATACTCGTTCGATCATTCAATCACACTCATACCACATAACACCAGCCCCATCGAATACAATAGAAGAAACACTTACTCGGCCCATGTTCTACATAACCCCATGATTTAAATGAAACCAATTTAGACCCACCAACAGTCAAAATATCCGAATGTGCCACCATCACAACTGGTACATAGCACCATGTTAATTCACCACGTGAATTCACTGTGCATTTGAGGTGGTGATGTCATGGTCACATGTAAACAAAATTAATTCATGAATGGTCACGTATGAATGGTCACGTACTCATTCCACTCCCTTATTCTCTTGTCAATACTCAATTTCCTCACGATGGCAGAAGACTACTTATCTTAAATTAATAGCTAGAAATATCAAATTCATTAATTAAACGCATGAACCAACACATATACTCAAAAAAATATTTGTGGATATCAGAGGCTATTTTATTAAAGCTTAATGGACGGTTACAAGGTCTCATTGTCCCAACTACATAATAATTAGGTGATCTCTTAATACATGGTAGAGGCTTGTACTAGAGGCGCGAATCCAATGGCTGATAATGGTTTACAAGATATGCTGGGCAGTGTGAGACATCCTAACAAAAGTTACTATCTTCACCCCCTAGATACTTGATTATGAATCGGAGGACTTTGGAGGACTTGAAACAAAATTTATCCCTCACACTAATCTCAAGCATAAATAACAAAATCGCATCAGCAACTACAAAACATATTATAATATAGTTAATAGTGTAGTACAACAAAAAAAAACAAGTAGTGATTAAGACTATAGGCGTAAGGAACAAACACATATGGACAGAAATAAACAAAGGCAAAATTGAAACACAGCTTTTAGCTATAATATGATACGCAATTTACACTCAAATACGACTAAGGGGGGCTAGATAGACTGTTACCCGACCCCACATAAGGCTCGAAGGCTTCCCTTTCGAGCTGAATGGGATCATCCTCCCATTTGTACTAACTAAAACCTTCGAATAGTTATGTGAGTGGCTTAAAACAGACATATGAGACAAAGCTACCAGTAAGGGAATCTTCTCAACCGCAAAGGAGCCACAAAAAACACCCAATAACGGAAAGGCCTTTATAGAAGAATCAAATTCTAGCGACAAGGTTAAGACAGACATACAGACAAACACCCATAAAAATTAATTCAATAAAGAGCTCAATTCACATATTGAATATGATATACAAAATTTCATGTGATTATTGATCTCTTCGTCCTACCAAGCGTTCCTGCCAAGGTAGAGAACTGTTGTATACTGTACCTATATCAACCCTCAAAATGTGGGACCACCCTCACTATCACCAACTTTTGTGACTATACTATTTAATAAAAATTTCTAAGGCCTCATCCCATCCTATTTCTACACATATGAATAGATGGTGAGGTCCCTAGGTATGACCAAGACTTTCACACACTCCTACACACTCTTACATACTTACTTTAAAAAAGTATATACTTACTCTCATGCCAAAGGTGATTCGCAGGGACACCCCCTGCGTTTCACTTAACATAGTGTTTCTATTTGTGTTGACACAGGTTATCCAAGACTTGGCGATCCCTCAAGCATCTCAAGAACTCTTTGATCTCATCAAAGCCTGATCGTGCCCATATATGCACAATTAGTTATGTTGTAGGACAATGCCTAACACACGATCTAGAGCGACAATGACACGTGAAGGAATTAACGAACAAATTAATCGCCAAGTGGCAAAAGCGTTGGAAGCTCACGACGTTGCCAAAAATCTTAAACCCCTAGCGGAAGGTGGAGAGGAACAAGAGAACGTAAAGGAATGGGAGGAAAAAAAGTGAATGGGAATGGAAATGGAGGAGTGAATGGAAATGGAAATGGAGGAGTGAATGGAAATGGAGGTGGAAACGACAATGGAAATGGTAATGGGTGTTAGCCTATCAAATCCACATCAAACACACGAAAAAAATGGAAAACTAGAGAGAGAAAGAGTTAGATAGAGAAAGAGTTAGATAGAGAAAGAGTAAAAAGAAAAATGGAAGGCTTTCATAGAAGAGAAAAATGAGAATCAACACCCTCCTAACATCTTGGAGGGTTTATAATATTATAACTAAAAAAAATTAGGACTCCTTGTTGGGTCGATTTAGGCCTTTAATGGACCGAACTAATGGGATTTTAGCCCGACACTAGGCCCTAATTAGTCTTAAATTGAATATCGTAAACTACTTTTCCTAACAAGGCTGGAATATATAATGACCATCACTTTACATAAAAACATGGAGTAACAATCTCCCCTATAGGGGGTGTATTGAATTTGGGATCACTTCTTGTGACGTTTTGATCCTTGGAGCCTTGTGTTCTTGGGAATTCTTTTGAAGATCCTTCTGCATGCTAGTGATCTTGAATCTTGATCTTTAACTTGATATCTTTTGACAAAATTCTTATATCATGGTCTTTGGCCTTGATTTGTTTTGACTATTGAGATCTCTAAATCTTTATCCTTGAATCTTTATGCCACCTTACGATCTTTTGACTCCACCCACATGCTCAAGGTCTTGAAAGCTTGCTAACATCCTCCCTCGACAATTATATTTTGAGAGAAGAGCTTATAATCGAGATAGTTTTGGTGAAAGACTTTGACTAATGTACTTGAGCGTTCATCATGTATTAATCTTTGTCGATTGAGCATGAGGTGGTGAATCTTGACTTAGTTGGAATGAGGTTGTAATGCCATCACTTATACCTGGAAATTAATGTTAGTGATAAACAACAAATATAGATAAATATGGCTTTGTCATTCATCTTAAGTTGGTTACATTAACTTTTTGTTCCGTGAGGACCGTTTTATAGTATAAATACTGTACCTGTGATTAGGTAGGCTCAATTTAGAAGAACCTCCTTGACAGGGTTTCCAGCTCAAAGTGTTGAATCCTCTAATGCAGATGCATTAAATTCACCGTACTTGCTTGTTTTTATTATCGAAATGTCTCAAAGCAGACAACATGATAAGAGTGAATCAGATAGTTACTATCTGTCTAATTGAGTCGTCAATTCATATACTGGACCAAAATTGATATCCAGTTGACACAAGCTTGATTCATTTAGAATCTCGCAAGTCACCTACCGCAGAGCTGTTTGATCTTGAATCTGGAAGGATTTCCATAGTCACTGTGAATACTAAAGAGTATCACTTTGATGTTCTGGCAATTATCATAAGGATAATGCGTAGAACTCTTGATAACAGCTTGTAAACTTGATGATGGTCAACAAGTGTTTGTCATGGAATGTGTCCTAATGAGATTTTTGATTGATCTCAATGGCTCTAGACTCTATAAGTGCACATTTGTTTTTTGGTAATCGGAGGCTGGAGCGGATTACCACCTTTCAATATCTATGATTTTGGAATGAGAACGTCGATAGAAGCGTGTTGGAGGGCATTGCATTGCATCAATTGGTCCATGATGACTTTTCTTCAATACCAGAATAATCTTTGTGACTACCGATAGATTATGTTAGGACTATATTTCTGCCTATCATAACTCTCCATGAGGGGTGTGGATGTTCATTGTAATTTTCTCTTTTCTCTTCTAATCTAACATGGTTTATATCTTGTTCTTTGACCAACCAAGACCCCCCGAATAGGTGAATCACTAGTCTTACAAGTGGTATCAAGAGCTAACCGGGGGTGTTATGTATTGTGTTGTGCTTTTTCATGGATTATAGCTTATTTCTAAGCTAATTCGTGTCTTATTTTGTCTTTAAAAAGTAATGGTTTGATTTTTTTTTTGCAAAAAGTTTTTTACTTTTTTTATGTCTCATCATATTTATTGATATATCAAAAGAAAATTTTTGAAACCTATTGTTGGTCTCGTGGCTATGTATCAACTTAAGGTCACGGTTTATCATAGGCTTAGTTCTATGGGTTTTTGATAGAGTCAAGCTTTCTAGTGTTTCAACAGGCTTATTGCACATATAAAGAAAGTTCTCATGGCTTATTGGCTCGTTCAAGCCTATTTGGAGCATATTTTGTCCTTGTTTTAAAGCTTATTCTAAGCTATTGTTCACAACTTATTTTGTTACAACAACTTAAGAGTCTTTTTGAGCTTATTGGGTTGGTAAACAGATTCTTGAAGCTTATTTTTGGTCCTGGTATGAAAGGAGACACAGATCCAAGTTTTTAGCTTTAAAGGACAATTTTTTTTTGTTTTTTGAAAAAAAGACAAAAAATAGTACAGGCGAATTGTACCACATGTACCTTTGGGCGAATTATATAGTTTGGTTGGGCGAAGTATACATTTGGGCGAATTATACCGCCAAGCTTGGGCGAATTATACCACCAAGCTTGGGCAAAGTATAAAATATGCTAGGCGAATTATACCTTGCCTATTGGGCGAACTATACATCGACCAAGTTTAGGCAAATTATGCCATGCCCAGGCGAAGTATACAACCATCCTGACCCAATCAAGTCAACTCGGTATTTACCGAGTTGACCCGGGTCAACTCACCGAGTCGAGTCTAAACTAACTCAAAAGGTCGAAAGAAAGACAAGACTCAATTAACATCAACAACAGCCAACAAATCCAAATCCACATCTCTATATAAATCCCATCGTCACAAATTTCATTCCAACAAATCCAACAATCTACCTAATTCCCTTCGCCACATAATCATCATCCACCTCCTCTAACTATATCAAAGACTCGAAACAGAGATAATACAAAGTAAACTAGATCTCAGATTGTTTAATTTTTTCTCAAATCTTTAAGATTTTTTTAATTGAACATCAATCATCATCGATCTATGTAGAGGTATAAACCCTTGTTTAATATTCAAAATTAAATAATGACAAATAACAATTGTGTTATTCTCAATCTTTGTTTTGTTGGATATCAAGAAAAATCAAAGAACCTACCCGAGACCTCGTATAAAGATCTTAAAGAAAAATTTAGTCTTTGAGTGCTTCACATATCATGAGATGAGAAAAGGTTCTAGGGCTCAGTATAATCAAGAAAAGATCTTTTGGTCTTGTGAATCGGTTTTATCATTAAGAAAGGTTTTCTTTTATTCATGTGACTTGTGTTCTAGTATTAAAGAAAAGGGATTCATTGGTTGATTATTTTGGATGATTTGTTGGCGATGAAGGGATAAGGAGATGATAGTCATGTTTGGTGGCTGCGTTGGAGAAAACGTGTGAGTGAGTAGGGGTATAGTATGTACTAAAAATTAGGGTTCTCTTTTCTTTATATCCTAAATTTTTGGCTCAGGTTATAGCTTTAGATGTTGGGCCAATTTTTAACAAAGAAACATATGGGACTGGTGTTATTGAAGTTGGGCTGGCCATGTTTAATTGAAAATAAGAGGTGGACCATTGCTTTCTTGTGAATTTGGCTGGTCGAATAAATGGTGTTGGGTTGCTTATATTATTGGGCCTAAAATAAAGTGATGGGCTGAGTTATTATTGAATGGGCCAAAAATGTTTATGGTTAATCTATTGTGGGCTCGTGTTATCTGATTAAGTTGGGTATTAAAACAACTTATGCCAGGTAAAATGCAATAGACCGGGTTTTATTACTTGGAGGGCGTGCTTATGTTTTATATTTTTTGAGCCGATATCCGTTAATGATCATAACACTTTAAAAATCATGAACAACAACACAACCAACAAAATACATTACACAAAAAATGATCCCTGTCAAAATTTACCTTCATTCTTAATGGCTATTATTGATTTTTTATGACTACAGGGTTTTTGTACGATGTTGCATATTTGGGATTGAAGTAGTATTTCACGGGAGTGTACTTATTTCATCTTCGGTTATTTCTTTCTCCACAATGAAGATGACTTGTGTTAGTGACAAAGACTTAGATATCTAGTTGCTTTTGTGATTCTTTCTACATATACCTATAAAGTAGCTATCACTTTAAGGAGTTACATTGTAGTACTCAGTGTCTCACATAGTAGAGGAGATTTCATGTAGGTGATTTATTTTTTTGTATACTTTTGGGTGAGTATACTCAGAGATTTGCCTCTGCACTATTTCTTCGTCACACGGATAATACAAGATCAAGTCACACATGAAGCATTATGCTTCAACCAGTGGTCATCATTTTTAGCCGACATAATAGATAAGGGGATTTAGTTTGGGTTGATCAAGAGAGATTTGTTCAGAGAGTACGATTCAACATCTTCTAATAGAGTATTACTTATGCAATCACGAGTTATCAAGATAAGTAAACAGTTCCAGTTGACATATGATGTACACAAGAGTAGGATGATTCCTTAGTTAGTCATCATCCTAGAGGGAGAAATGTGTACATCCGATACTTAGTTGATTTTTTATGTTACCGTTTTGATGTTACAGTTTCGACTACGCAGCGGGATAAATTGCTTTCACTCGAGACTTAGTTGATTTTGGTAAAACAATTTAAATAGGTGCATTCGAGATTTAGTTGACTTTGATGTTACCCTTTTAACTACATAGAGGGATAAATTGATTACACTCGGGACTTAGTTGACTTTGGTGTAGCAAGTCTTACCATGTCTTTTCAGGAGGGAGAAAAGTGCATTTTCGGGTCTTAATTGATTTTGGTGCTACGTTTTCGACTTCAAAAAAGGGATTAAGTGTGTACTTCAGGACTAGAATGCTTCCTAAATGAGACGATGTTGATGATATCATCATTCTCATAGAATTCTTATCAGTTTTAGGGATGTCTGTTTAGGAGGGAGCTGATGAAAAGGAGCCTACTAGTTGGGAGGGAGTAAAAACTCAACTAGATACTACAAGCTAAAGAAATAAGGCTAGAGTATTCAAGAAGATCAAGAATATTGAAGATTATCTTAAGGAATAATGGATTTCATTGTTATTATTTTACTTTATTTTGCTTGTAGAAAATGTTGTAACCAATTCACGTGTGACACCATCTTGGAGAGAGATTGTTAGCCTTGCTATTTTCTAAAGCTGGCGTCTTACACGTGAATTAGACTGGCTACAGGCCAACTGCTATACGCAAGGATTAATATTGTATAAGTGGCATAGATAGCTTAAGATAGGCCTATATATACCCCTCATCACTCTCCATGTGGGGTGTGATGTTCATTTTAATTTTCTCTTTTCTCTTCTAATCTAACCTTATCTTCTTTGTGTCCATCTTACCCTCTCTATACTTTCTCTTACTAGAAACTAATATGGTTTATATCTTGTTCTTTGATCAACCAAGACCTTACGAATAGGTGAATCACTAGTCTTACATCTACTCAATCTAATGGAGTGTTCCTGGTTAGATCTCTTCGATTCTGGTTGGATCATGGAACAAAGATACCTAACCTTTACCGCCTTATAACTCCTTGAGAAACAACAGTTAGTAGGTCTTTGGGTATTGCCATGAAGATCCATAAAACCATTTGATAAAAATCAATAAACGTGTCTGAGAAATCATTTAAGACACATTGAGAGTTTCCAGAGTTACCAAAAACCCCCTACACATATGCACCATATTATGAAAGAGTTTTGCACATGCAAGGTTTGGGAACATACATGTAGATTGAAGATCATATCCATATTAAGCGTATTGATCACATTTTAATCACTATTCCCCCCTCAAAAAATATCATATGTGGTGACAATTTTTATAATATTAGTGAATTAAAAACAAATTAATGTCCAAAACTCACATGAGTCTAACTAAGTCTTGAGAGAACAGGAATGCATGCAGATTGAACTAATTCTGACACTTCCCTTTAATAATAAAATAACATGAAA